>JAZHYW010026517.1:0-22973 GCA_037355805.1 Ixodes ricinus | reverse complement strand
GATGCTCAACCAGATCAAAACGGGCAGACGTGGGGATTGAACCCAGGATACTGGATTCTGCAGCGCGAGCTTTCGCTCCACATGCTCCAAGCCGGTGTGCACTATAGCCCTTTTCGGCCACCGATCCCCGACGTCGTTATGCTTGATCACCGCCTAAGGTGACGTGTTAAGGCACTTGCGACTGCTAACAATCGAGGGATTTAAAGCCTTTTGGGATCTCTTACTACAAGAGGACTCACTTGCGCCCTCTATCCGGTTACAGTGAAACGCTTGTGATTTCCGTAAATTTCCAACTCTCTTCGCGCCTCATCCTTTTTTTTATTGGCTCGAAAATCTTTTGACACTGTTATAAGTGGTCATTTCTGATTAATGGTACGTACATTTGATCTCGCGAATACTGCCAAAACATTCGCTTTAGGGAAATGCAGTTTCAAGGTCACCTCATTGACATGCGGCAGCGTCCCGGTGTGTTCTCTAGTCGTGAGAGGTCACAAGAACTCGACC
Source organism: Ixodes ricinus (assembly GCA_037355805.1). Lineage (NCBI taxonomy): Eukaryota > Metazoa > Arthropoda > Arachnida > Ixodida > Ixodidae > Ixodes > Ixodes ricinus. The sequence continues at coordinate 22,469 of JAZHYW010026517.1, read as the reverse complement.
GTAAGCAAACGCAAGTGTGTGAACCGGACTTTAGAAAGAAGGCGCTCAGCTGCCACGCGTCACGTGGAAGACTTAAGCCCACCCTTTCATCTTCGCGGATTCACTCGGCTCCCGAAAGTGGCCGTCCTTTGGAAGAACGTCGGTTTGGGGGAAGAAGGGATGGCGAGATAAATGCGGAGCGGCAGCGGCACAAGCGGAAAGCGAAGTGCTGTTCCATCACTCAAAGAGGCTTCCCTCCCAAGTACGGTTTGGGGCTGCTCCTGGCTCCGACGAGACTTTTGAAGCGCGGACCACTCAGACACGTGAGTAATCTGACACGGCAAGTCCAAAGGAAAACATGCTGCTCCTCCGCAAAAGGCTGCGAGCAATCGAACACAGACGGGCAACAAAGGCGCGAGCGTGTCTCTCTTTCCCTGTGCTCCCTTGATCGTGACAGACGGCAAGGCTGAGGAGAAGACGGAAAGAGGAAAGTGTCGGCGCGAGTTTTTCGTCGGAACTCCGAAGCGTATCGACATTGATCCCGCCATGGCCCGTCGCGCGAATACCTTTTGAGTGGCGAAGTCGGGTGTATATACCTAAACAACGACAGCAGTAGCAGGGAAGTTGGGCTCTAGATCGTAGATCAGAAAGTCCAGCTTTTTGTTTGTTTTGTTTTTGTGCACTTTTAGCTTGACGTCGAACACTCTCGTTGTTTCGACACTACCATGTCAAGATGGTTCTATATTAGATTGTAATTTATACTTCACGCTTTGTTTTCGCGTTGACAGTGTGTGTGTAACGTGACGGAGACGGAACTGGCGTCTTCTCTTGAAGCGGGCCTCTTGGCGGGGGTTCAACTCTCACTTTGATGCCTTTTTGGATTGATCTGGAGTTGATAAGAAGCACTAAGTGACAACGGACTCAAGTCGACCCACACACGACATACGCACCGATATTTACTGATTTGTCAAGTTTACCATTGTTGCTAGGTAACATAAGTGCAAAGTACAGCCTTTGTGAAATTTTATTGGTTGTTTCGTCACTAGTTATCGTTATTATCAGGTTTTATGTCCCTGCCGTTCAATCCCGATGTATTTATCGAGTGTTCATACTGTTTCCGCATGAAATGCTCCCGCTGTCCGATCAAATTTGTGGTGATAATTTTCCAAATTTGTGATAATTTTCTAGGTTTTACTAAAAAAAGATACATGTATATTAATATATTCACCTTATCCAGCAAACTTCATGGAATGCAAAAATCTTCAGACAGCCTTCTATATTATTGTTGTTTCGTCGTTGCTGTACCGAAACGAACCCAAAGTGTTTTAATAAGCAAAGACGCGGCCGAGCGCGTTCGAATAACCCAGAATTTTTTTCTGGAACTCCTGGGAGTCAGATCTGCAGTCGAGCACCACCCCTCAACGCGGCAATAAATGAAAAGACCTCCTGGAAGCGGGATTCAGAATTTGGGTCGAAAGGAAGATCGGAGGCGTGCCAAAGTCTTGAAAGACGTCGGCGCGCGGCTCAAAATAGAATATTAGGAGGCGGAAGAGTTTGAAAAGCCGCGTTCCATCCACCACGCATCATTTCCAACCGCTTTGGACGACTTAAAAATATTTAATGGGTAAAACGTCCACTCACTAAGTCTCGCTCCTTCTTTATTATATTTTAGTTTGAGATAAATAGGACGGGGTGTCGAGTCCAAACTATTTTTTGTTGTGGTTGTTGCCGAGAAATCAGCCTAAATCTTGAAAGTTTATCCTCAATTCAAGGATTGCCTTTTTCACTTTTTTTTTTGCTTCGGAATTGTTGTTGGCTTCCAGCTGCATGATCACTCTCTGCATGCAAGCCCCATATCTCGCTATTATCTTCAACTACTGGAACAATTTATGGGGTTCAATCGTTCGGCAGTATATAAGTCTCCAACGTTTGCATGAGATTAAAAAAAATTAACACGAAACACAAACTTTCTGAAGTCTGACAAGGTGTATCTGAAACGCAATGAAATATTACCGAGTTTCAGGCAACCGGTTTCTCAACTATCATACAATCAGTCCGCAGCCTAGTGACTGCCGCAAATACGCCCTAGGTTCGATCACCAAAGTGTAGCTCTGCTCGCAGGTAGAAGATGAAGAGGTTTCACGTATGACTGAAATTAAATTCAACCGTGCACTTGGGAAGCTCGCGTTAAAATAAACCTAATGAAAAACCTCGGCAACTTAAGTTTTTTGAACGTGCGTTACATTTTAATTCGGCGTTGAAAGATGTAGCCACCAAACCCTCTCGGGTTTCTATTCTATGTAACTTAATAATATGTTTTTACTGTTTCCTGATGCAATATACTAAGTTTATCACCACTGCGTACTCAGTCTTGGAACAAAATTTCGAACCATCAATTTGACTCCTCTGCTTCAACCTGGGGCTATGCCCGCTATGTCTGGTAGAACAGCGGAATTTCAGACTTGCCATTTGCTAACGATGCTGTGCAACGCCTTTACAAGAAAACCGATAATAGGACAACTGCGTTTTAGTGGCGTTGTTGTACCGTGAAATTGTCAAGAAACGTAGGTCAAAACAGAAAAAAAATATGATCCAGAGGACGATCCCAATCTGAACATTTTAGGCTGGAAGACAAGTACGTAACAGGCGTTTATTTATTCGTCCACAAGCGCTAAGTGTATTATTCGTTTATTTTCTGCTTTAGTTCGTTCACGGCTTGAATTTGCCTCAGTGGTTTAGAATTATCTAACACGTACACAGTCTCTAAACATTGAATTTCTGCAAAAGAAAAAACGCATTTTATACGACATACATTTCCAGCTTCGCCTTTATTATGATTATAAATTTCTTCTTAATAGTGTTTTACTTAGGTCTTTGTCAAATAGAAAATTCGAGTCCATTAAATTTCTTTCACTATTTTTTAGCCTATAAAACCGATCAGAAAATTAAACACGTGCTCTTCTCCTGTGGAGTATACAACTTTTAGAAGACCACACTGAAAACTCACCTGAAGATAAAGAAAGATCACCAGCTGAACTTGAAACTTATGTTCCGGCCTTGATCTTCTGTCGCAGAGGCTTACAGAGCTACGCTCTAAACTTGAACTTTCTTACTAAATGAGATGTCGTTTAATACGATTTCTCCCTTAAATGTCAGAGAGTTTGCTGCCTTCATAAATCACAGAGACAAGCGCCCTCTCGAACTTATCCCCGCATTTCAATAAGGACACTGTTTCCTCAAATGTAAGAGGAATAGCCGCCCTCTTAAATTTCTGATGAAGATCGTCTCTTAAGAAAAACCTCTTAATTTTATCACTCCTTATAAAAGCGAATTTCTTCTTCAGGAGGAAGCACGCGCGCGGTTCTTCCTGAGTGAAAGGTCACACAGTAGATAGCAGAACAGGCGTTTATCAGACAAGATGTAATGAAGTAAAGTGACACCTATGACGAGCTAAATATATAGCAAAAATGACATTATGATGCCAAAAAATAATTTTATTAGTAATGTTTCACAACGAAATAATTCATAAAGAGCACATTAAACAATATAAAGTTAACATATTCGACACTTGAATAAACTTGACGAGCGTTTTCTTGAAATTAAAGACAAATGCAACACCAGCAGTTATGCGATATAGTCACCAGCTCATTCAATTTAAAACCTCAGTGAAAACAATGTCCGCATGTCTGATCTCCGTTTCACGTACTGGGCGACCTAGATATCATCATCGAATAGTTCAGCTTCCTTGAAACACAACATTAAGCACAATATCAGTCTGGAACTTATCTACGGTGATACCGACTTAGCTTACTTTTTTAACGGCCCTTTAAAACATGATTATTGAGCGGCGACAACACAGAATATCTATTCTTTCACGCTTCAATCCGCTTAACGACACTAAAAAGTAATTGATTATTTTAATATATTCTTTGTATTTACACTAATACGAAGTAATGCATGACTTAATATTTATGTTAATAATAACATACTAAAGCACAATCACTTATCCTTCTCATTCGGTAAATCCAGAGGATGTCCATAGTAAGCAGAGCATTCGAGGGGGCTGACTCTTGTTCCACTCCAAAATGTCCACTTTAGCATCCTTTGATTCGTTTGCATGTATAATGTGTATGAAGCAAATATCTGTATTAAAAAAGAGTAAAAAACGACACACGTAGTTTCAAACAGATTTAGAAACTTGCAATAGCACGCTGCTTCAGAAAAGCCAAAATGATGCTGCAGGCAAATACTAAAGTGCAGTGGGTTCAAAATAGTCAAAAGATCGCGAGCCTCGTCGTGGTGTAAAAGGAGAGGCAAAAACGAATGGAAACGACACAAAGCATTCTTATTCTCTTTGAACTACCAAACAAGCATACTCAGTGGTAGAAACTTCCAGCTCTCATCGCGGCCATGTAAATTAACTAATTACTTACCTCGGACTTGGTGGTTCGTTTTCGCAAAGCACAGGCCAGAAGAGATAGCTGCCGTCCACATGTATCTTGGGCTTGACTGCCAGAGGGGGTACACACACTTGCGACTGCTTACGATCGAGTTCGTTTAAACTTTGTAGGATATCTTACGACGAGAGCAGAGATCACGGTCAAGCAGAATCATTATTAAAGATATATAAAAGATATAGAAGATATAAAAAGCGTGCGCGACTAGCAGAACAATCGACGGAATCTGTACGCCAGGCGCCGAGGGTGGGGAATCTGCCGTCCGAGCTGTCAGACTCCGTCCGAGCAAAACAGAGTTCGAGCGGCACATTCGTTTCTTACATCCTTTTGCACGATCATAGTCGAAACATCACGTGCACCATATTTTCAACCATGACGAGTTACTACATTTAACTCTTACGCACTTCTTGAAATGTGTTTCTCACTACCACCGCTAAAGTATTATTTTCGGCATCTGGTTATCCAAGAGGGCATGTCAAGCTTACTTTCTGCGTCTGGTGCACGCCTTAGCTCTGCCCGCTCCTCCCATCGACGAAACTCTATATACGCCTCTGGGTGCTGAGTGCGTTTACTGAGCCACAAAATGTGACATTGACGATAAATGTTTCCGGAAACATGAGGCGAATTTGCGAAAGTGGGGTGCGCGTTCGGTGTTAGGGTCGAAATTCCCACGCAGCCGAGTCCACGGTTTTCCCCGTCCACTCCAAGGACATTTAAATAGGGCAGGACCCGGCATGACGTCATGCTCCAGCTGACGCCGGAAAAAAGAGCTCAATTCCAGACTTCCTTGCGCAAGAAGAGTGGTTGTTTGGGCTAGTTGGTTTGACATCTTATGCAGTCTTGTGCGCAGCAAGGACGAGGACAAAAGGGAGAACAGGACACAACGATACGCAACTCTCAACTGATTTTTATTCAATACGTGTACCGATATTTGTAGTCTGAACCATCGTCAGAAAGCAAAAAACGACAACAAACAAAACTACAAAAACAAGGAAACAACCATCACAGATCCTGATTGGGAAAAACGCAATCTCGTTCTCAGGAATACCAGTTCATTCTCCGATAACGCAATCGAAAATGCAAAATGCATGGAAAATACAAGTCAACGTTAACACACGAAATTGTAGAAGCCGAGCACATAGATTATTTAGGAGACACGTGTGTTGCTATGGCTTCGATTGCGTTATCGGAGAAGGAACTGGTGTGAGGTTGTTAAACGTCACAGGGACCAGCTTACTCGTGAAATTCTGGAGGCTGTTGCGATAGCGAGGTTTGGCGCTGCATGTTTAAGCAGTCCTTCAGTGGCCCTATCAGGCAAAGGGATTAATTTTCTAGTTCCTTGACTCGCTTCTTTTTTAACACGTGCTCTGTACGGCTGTGTCATGGCGCCTTTTTTGTTGGTGATGTATTACGTGGGCTGAATTCCTCCTTTAGTTTCTTTTATTCCTTTTAGTTCTTGACAACGGATGTGTATATTGCAGTTTTGCAATCCATAAACTCAGGTGTAAGTCAGCGCTGCGTCCGTATTACATTCTTCGTCTGGTCCTTCGTCTTTTGCGCTGTTTTGAATCCCGAAGTGCGTCTCAGTAGCCTAGAGACTAAGGGGACATTTCCAGGTCACGCCTACTTTCGTTACACTTCGCTCCATGTATGGAGAATGCGGACGCCACCTGTTGCGCACTATAACCTCCTTAGTCCAGTCGGTCGTGGCCGAGGCAGCGACTGCAATCAAAAGGAAGATGGAGTGCATTCTGAATGTCGCGTGACGAAAACGTCACGTGGTTCCTTTCAAGTAACGAAGGGTCGCAAACATCAACTCTAGAGTACTGAACCGAAACACTTGAATGCATCCTTATCTAGAAATTGTGATTGGAAGATATAAGTTAATATCATTGTCTCCGCTAGGGAATATTCGTGGCGGGTGGTTGGTTACACAAGCTGTGCAAATAACGCGGCCAAGGTCATTGAAACAATTTCGGCCAATGATATGCCCTTATTTTCGCCCTCATCTTACCAATTGATCACCGAATACTCTACATATACGGCTCTGGACGAGAGAACACACTGGCGCCACCTGTCGGTTAACACTCGGCATTTCCGTATGTTCTCTCTGTCGCGCATCATTTCTTATTGGCTAGAAAATGTTTTGACAGTCTTATAAACCCCTATAAACGACAATTTCTCATAGATTGTACGTATATCCGATCTCTAAACTCCTGCAAAATATTCCCTCGGTAAAATGCAGTTCCGGGGTCGCCTCATAGGTGGCGCCAGCGTGTCAGTGTGTTGGGCAGAAGAACTAGGCCGCAAGAAAACACACGCGTGTAAACGGGCCTTTAGGCGTTACAATCTGGAGTCAGTGACTTCTAGGACGGAAGGAAAATCAAGCTACTACCACATCGTTACTCTTGGAAGTGTTGTGCGAGATACGTACAGTCAACCTGTTCGCAAAAGATGATGGGATTCATTTCTTTCACAACTATTCTAGTGCACACTTTAGCTGTCTCAGTAACGTATGTACATGAGTGATTGCACAGCTACGTCTAATTGGGACTCTTTTCGGCACAATTCTACACGATTCGCATGGACTCAACGCTGGACTACCTAGCTGCATGGAGGTCAAAGTCGCTTTCCTCGGCTTCTCCGTACAAACGCTTATGGGGGAGATTTGTTAACACTGCTCAACATTTCAGATGGACGACCGCTTTGTTTTCTTCTGCCTTTCAAGAAATGCAGACACGTCCCTGTAAATTGCGTCATTGTCCCCCTAAAACGAAAACCATCTTTCTTGTTTGTCTTTCTTCAGGAAGAACTGTCCTCCTCACATGGCCCATTTTTCTCATATAAAATGAGTGAAGGCAATTTGTAAAACGACTCAGGTTTGATGTAAGGAAAAGCCCTTTTACTCCTTATCATATATGCACAGTTGTAACTATCAGTTTAGGGCACTGCAATGTGCTGCAGAGTGAGAGGACACTTGTCAATTAATAACTCCTCGGCGTGCATGCGTGCGTGCTTGCGTGGGAGTGTGTAATTGTGTTTGTTTCTGTTTTTTTTTTATAACACTATTTCTATCTCTTTTGCTCTCGTTGCTACCTTCGCATTATCCAAGTGCGTCCAAACCTTATGAGTAAGGGGCCGGATTGGGCATATGCCACAGTCTCGAGGACCGGGAAAAAAATAGTAATTATAACCGAGGAAAAACGAAATGAATAAACCGAGCTAAGAATCTAAACACAAAAATCAATGTTAGAGCCAGTATTGGAGAAAAAGAAACTAAGGTAAATGAATTCATATATTTCAAATTGAAATATAGTGTTTAGCTAATGATGAAGTTACACAACAATGTTGAGTACGAAAATTCACCAGGCATAAATCAAATCGAATGGAAACTTCGGCATATTCGCGCAATGCAAAAGGCTAATGGGAAAGATAAAAACTAATGCTGGCACAATGTGCATAAGAACGCCAGATAATTTTTACATTGTAACAAAATGGAAACAGGAAGCCGGGGATTAAGGATGGTAAGGCTGATGATGACAATTTTCAGTCACGTCGAGAGAACCCCATTAAGATGCAGACTCTCTTGTTATCTCTACTGCTGTCGATGCCGGTTATAACGAAGTCGGGTTCAACGACATTTGCGGCTACAGCAAAGCGATCACGATTTCTCATTCACTTTTGCACTTCGTTATAACCGAAGTCGGTTATAACGAAATAGCGAATATACCGAAGTGATTTCCCTCTCCCTGTGACTTCGTTATAAGTTATAACAGGTCTCTACAGTAACTTCTCTTCCGCATTTGGAGAGCGTTGCGGCGGCGTCCGTTTAGGTGCACATCTTTTCTTTTTTCGCCGGTTGTAGCCGGTATGCTGGAAGCGCTCCGCCGGCCGGGCTTCTTTGAAAGGACCGCTGCCAACCGCGGACTGATCAGAAGGCATCCATGGTCCGAATCTGGCTCTTGGGTCCAGGTTTGGAAGCCCCTGGTCTATACTATCCACTGAACTTTTTTCTATATATTTTTGTTTCCTTTCACAACGCAGCGACTCGATACGAGGCCCGGATTAACGCTTAAGGATTGAGCTTGTTGGTACAGACAGACCTGTAAATAGATTAGCTTGAACTATAAAACAATTCTTGGAGACGAAGAAAGAATGGACAGGAGAGGACAGGCAGCTGACTACCAACGACAGACAGCTGGCTAGCAACTAAAACATCGTTTGTAGTCAGCTGTCTGCCGAGTCCTTTCCTTTCTTTCAGAGCCTTTTATACTGGGAGAGTTCGGCGGGTGGGAGGGGCTTACGGCCCGCTAGGTTTAGCAGATTCAGCGGGCTCCGCTTCCGCCATGATGTGCCTCCCGGCAAGTGGGTCCCCATTGACGTGCGATGTATACGCGTGTAGGTTTTGCCGTTCGCGCTTTTGTTGGCGTAAGGAGAGAGTCGGAAAACAAGCATTTCGTGATTCGGTGCTTTATTCATGTAAGAATTAGCAAAGAAACCGCCCATTTACGAACGGCACTCATTTATAAATGGGGAATCGCTCAAAAACGCCCGACGTCCGACACAGCTCAGCGGCCTAGTGCGCATTTTCCAGTGGGCAAGTTTGATTGTCTGGATCGCTCTCCGACTGTTTACCACATCACAAGGTTGGTGCACCGTTGTACGGAATACGGCGGACCGATCGTGATTTTCCGCCGTGCTTCTTCACCTGCCGGTCTTTTGGGGGTTTTCTGACATTGTTTGGTTTGCTGTGAAGGAACAGCGTCGTCATTGCGTGGTGCCTGAGCTTTTTGCGATCGCGACAAACCCTCTTTTGAACTCACTGTCTATGAAGTGCACCTAAAAAAAAAAGCATGACAAGTAAGTATTTGTTACGCGCATTCAAAAAAATATCAAAATAAAGGTATCGCTAGCGAAACAAAAGCGCTTGCGAAACGGCGAAGCTGAGCTGCGAGGCCGAAGCTACGAGAGCGAGCTGCATGCTTTGAACGCGCCGACGGAGCGCGTGCACTCGTAGAGTTCACGCCGCACGCGTCGTTCAGCGCGACGTGCACGCGCTTGTAGCGATCGGCTCCGCTCGCGCTTACACTGAAATGCAGTATACACAGTTCAAAATTTGCAAGCTAGGCCGCTCGCAATTATCAAGTCTCGCTAGACAGGAAACGGCTTCGTGATCAACGGACACTCACATACATGACGCTGCCACACCAAGTCGCTGCACAGTTTTAGTCAAAATAAAACGCGTTTAACGCACAAAATAATTTAATTGTAAAATTACCTCGCACAATCGAGAACTCGAAGTCGGCTTCCACTTACTAGCCCTCTTCGTTTTGGCCTCCCGGATCTTGTGCCTTCTGCGGTTTTCTTTTCCTTCCGGGAACCGGTACATCCTGAACCCTTTTTTTCGCGCTGTTCGACCACCCAACGGCACTACAGCACCCCATTACGTTTTCTTTTAACGTCTCGCAGAGCGCAGAACGAACATTTTCACCGTCGTCTCTCGCTCCACGCTAGTGGGGCGGCTGCCGGCTCGAGACGGCAAGGCACATCATGGCGGACAACGAAACTCGGAACGCGATGCGCACAGTTGCCAGACTGTTTGATCAGTGTTGCCAGACTGGCGGCTGGATCAATAAACCGCCGAACTCTCCCAGTATAAAAGGCTCTGCTTTCTTTCTGTGTGTTCGAGTGTAGTTCTATAGTTCGAGCTGATCGATTTACAAAACCCGGGTTGGTCTTGCTTTTTTCTAACAGTTGTTTACCCTCTCTCCTTCCACCAACTCTAACCTCTCTCTCTATTTTAGTCACGGAGCTTGTGAAGTGGTCTCGGAGCGTGAACTAGAATTAAAGAGTAGGTCAATTAAGGCAACGTTAAAAAGTTTCTGAAACCCCGAAAACTAAGATACAAATGGGTATTTTTCATGTAAACGCAGCCATGAAAAGAGCGGAAACGGCAAGTTTGGTGGATTTGTTTTTCAAGTTATTGTGCGTTAAAGCGGCCGAGGCAAAGACTGACGCTTCTTCAACCTGACGGAGATCGCATGTTTTACCATTCGCAATTTTGTCACTTTTCAAACTACCGCGCTAGTACTTTTCGGTAACAATTTCAAAGTAGCTTTTTTTGGTACTTATTGAATTGATTTTTTTTATACTTTGGGTTATAAAACAAAAACGTCAAACTGTTTTTCCTTGGTCATTTTTGGCAAAGTTTGGCCATTTTTTACATGTTACATGTTTAGGATGCTTTAATGAGCTTTATATTGTGAGAAAAATGCCAAATTCGTTCTTTCAATTAGTTATAAACGCAATAGTAAAGGTAAGATAAAACATTTGCTACATATATTAGAAATAACCAGTGTATTAAAAATTTTGCGAATTCGAAATCACTTTTTTGAAAACGCCAATTTTATTTTCTTTAGTTTATTTTCAATGAATTGTAAAGAATAATAGCGGTTTAATAGGAAAATATAAATAGAAGGTGTAGTATATTGTTTTCATGCCCTCAATTAAAGCTTTAATCGCGTAAGATGTGTTTTGTGAATGCGCCTTCGCATGGGTGCGGCCAATCCTGTGGAATATATATGATTAATGACCTACTATTCACACTTTCCTTTACATGTATCCTACAAATAAAAATGTTTGTGATGCAGAGTAAAAAAAAATCGCTATTTATAAGTTCGTTCGCGTTACACCTATACTTCCTGCATAATCTGTGGCGCAATTCCTTCGAAGAAGAAACCCCTCCCCAGAGCCCTTCATTTCTAGCTCTGAGTTCTTACACATTGTATCAGTTAGACGGCCTCCTAATCGACCATGCCCTCAAACTGCGCCGGTCTGCCGTCAGTGTATCCAGCACTGTACAAGAGCATCAGAGGGTTATATCTTTGGGAGCAATAAAGAACACGGATTATCGCAAGACAGGGCAACTAGAGGCCCGCTCCGACGTCGGCACTTTTCCTTTCTCCTGCCTCCTCCTCCTCCTCCCCCTCCCGTGCACTCTATCTCACATGTTCTACGGAAAACGGAGTAGTGTTAACCTATTTGGTGCCCGTCTGGCTGAAGCAATCTCGAAGGGCTGGTGGCCACGCCATCTCTGTTCTAAGCTTGGCGTACTTGAAAAATGCTGTCCCTTGTTTCCAGAAAGCCACGAGCCCTCGTTTGTGTTATCGCTTGCAAGTTCAGTGCAGACCGGCAAGCGTGCGCCGGTTGTTTAAAAAGGCATAAGATAATAATTTATAACGATCGCCATTTACGTAAAAGTTTCAGAGCTCGGCCTCAGTGTACTTAAGGAAGTCCTACCGGCCGAGGACGCCGAGAACGTAAACCCCAGTGACGTCCTGTGCAAGAACCGCTACACTATACTCTGCAGTCAGATCGAAGAACATCAGCTGAGGCAGAAAGCATCGTCGTTAAGCTCATCGTCACCATCCCTGGTGCAAGCGGACACATCATTCATTGGCGAGTAAACCCTGGTTTAAGGTGTGGCGGAAACAGTCAAAGTAAGTGTGACACCGCTGAAACTCTTAGAGTAAGTCCGCGCAGACGGGCCGGCTATGCTAAACGGAAACAATCGGAAGTGACCAAGGAGTTTCCAAAGAAATTTGGTAGTAAACTGAGCCATGTGTAGGTGCACCTGTAGATCAGGGCAATGAGGAGGCATGCTCCTCATGCGCAGACTGGGTCAGCAGTTTGCGTGTCGACTATCTCAAAAGCACGTTGTGAATTGAACGCTACTGCTTGTTAAATTTGTTGCCCTCCAAACTCTAAAAGAAGGATATCTTGAAAGCGATTCCTGGAGCCACAAAGCACGCTGTAGACAGGTTCAAAAAGCTTAGAAGAGAAATGGGGATCTGGGCGACGGCTGACCCTATAGGAAGGACATCCTATTGAACAAAAAGCATGTGGCTCTTTCTTTAGCCTGTTACACATCAGACGCTAAAGAATGCTCAAGAAAAAGTCAGAATGAGAAAGATGTCGTGCGACGTTTCGTTGACGAGCCGCTGCGTCGCGAAGCGGCTCATGACAAGATCGGTTAGAGAAGCCTGCAAAAAATTTGAGGCGGCCCATCCCGAACCAAAAAATAGGCCTAACGAAATTTTACTCTCTTCGAGCTAAGTGGGTTAAGAAACGCCCAGTTCACGAAGAATGTGTGTGCGTGTATTGTGCTAACTTTTCACTTTGCCTCACATCTCTGTCAAATGCCACAGGGAAGACCACGACATGTGAAGATGTTCAGGATTTTTTCTTCGTGACGATCCTTCAAAAAACTGTTTCCTCTTAACATGCGAAGCCTGTTTGAAGAGAAAAGATATCTCTCTTGAGAAATTAGGCAGTGAACCTGAAGATGAATTGGCATAGTGGGAGTCTTGTGGGGAGTTGATAAGAAAATATTTCGAGGCAACACCTTTCCTTAATGAGTTCTAAAAAAGGGGCGACAAAATACATAACCCACTTTTAAATCAGACGCGTTCAACAAAATTCCATATGCCTCGAAAAAGCGAATGTGCAGCCACGTGCCGGGATCTTACGTACACTTCGATTTTGCCGAAAACTAGAGTGTTATCATTCAACGTGCCGTGCAAGGTTACCACTGGGAGAACAAGATGGTGACGATCTTCACCTGTGTAGTCGACGATCACAAAGGGAACGTAAGCTTTGGAGTGGTGAGTGATGACATTTGCCACGACTCTGCAAACGCGCTCTTTGCAGTCCCATCGACCGAAGAACGACTTGTGGAGCCGGTGTCCGTGTTTTCTGATGTAATTTATATTTCTGACGGAGCTCCAAGCCACTTCAGGAATCGTTTCTAGTGATACAAATTCAAGACGAAGACAAATGTCACAAAATGGATCTACTTAGCAATTGGGCACTGAAAAAGCGCGTGCGATGGAGTTGGCGGTGTTCTCAAGCATCAAGCATCAATGAATGATTTGAAAACAACGGAGATAAATTCTGTAACCGACGCGCGCAAATTTGTTGAGAAACTAAGCCATAAAATCAAAGGGACAGTGCTTGTTTCAATCGCCCAAGAGGAGATAACCGTTTTCGGGAGTCGAAGAAGAAGGGTCGAAGAAGGCTAGAGCGTCAACAAACACTCAGTCCTCTCACGTGTGGAGCAAAGCAAAAGAGCGAAGGGACAATACCATCATATTAGAAAGAGTTTGTAAAACTTAAAAGTAGCAGGAGATACATGCTGAGACTATGAACCGGGCAGACCAGCATACTTCAGCATTGAATTCACTTCGACCCTCTGGGAATGGACTCTCGGCAGTGAGACGGCTGCGTTCAAGTCTTCAGCAGTGAATTGCCTAAATTTTCACCTGTGCGAAGGCTAACTCAGTATCGCAGTGAACTAGTATCTAAAAAAAACTTGCTCCCTTCTAATAATATGTCTCAATATTCTTCGTGTTTATGACTGTTTCTTCACTGACCTTTTCGTGTTACAGAGAATCGCCAGTCCCGTGCTGTGCACCGTTTGCGTTCTGTGCCATCTGTAGTCTATCAAAACGGAACTTGAAAGCGAACTTAGAGCCCTGAGAACTTTAACACGGACAGTAAAACATGTTTTGTGTCAATAAAACCACAGAGCGTGCTTCGAAAACATTTCCACACAGTTGTATCATTCTGTAGTATTTCTATGATCTGTCAAGCTTTCCAGTTCACTTGATGCAAATTCACCTGCCTGATTTAGTACAGAACAATTTTAACGCTACTTTTCGTAAACTAACAGGCAAAAGAGTCTGCCATGATCTCTTCCAACCGGTGACTTCTTCAACCTAAATGTGTATTCAGTTTTGCAGAATATTTTTTTTTACTTTTGAATTTTTTGTTTGTTGGGTGCATAAAACTATTTGGTAACCATCTTTGATGTGTGAACACCGAATGAGTAACATTGCTCCGCTTCTTTGGTAACGAGTCAGACATAAGTCCTTAACATCGAGCCTGGATGCACATGCTTACATGTAAATAAAGTATAATATCTTGATCATCTGAAAGGCAGTCCCCAGAGTGCAAACAATTAGTAATTCGTCAATTTTGAATCCTTTCGTAAAGTGCTACTTATAAAAATATTTGCGTTACCTATTACAGTTTTTTTTCTTTTTTTTATCTGTCACTGGTTTCTGAAGGATTATGTTTAATTTTACCCTTTGATATGTCATTTTATTTGTCGAGCATTTTATATGTTATATTCGTTTGTGTGTTTTTACATCGCGTGACTCAGGACAGTATTGTAACAACCCCATAAAAGAAATGTCGTTCCGCAGTACATACTCTTCCAGTCCAATTTATGATTAAATTTTGTGGTAAATAATAATATTATGTCTTTATTCATGCATACTCATTACACAATATTGATCATTTGGTACCCGTGAGAAGGCGCATTAACAACGTACATTTTACGAGATATCAAGCTTTAATGGCGGACATACAAATAATCTGCTACACTTTCTATTTATAGTTTCTAATAAAACACTATCATAACTTACTACTAATAAAATGAAGGAAAATAAAACTGGAAATTATTATTTAGAAAATCAATTCTGAATTCACAACATTTTTGAAACATTGTTCAATTAAGATATATGTAGCACATTTTTCATTACACGTTTAATATTGAATATATATTGAATAGAAATCACCAAGCTTGAGTTTTTTAAGATGTCAAGTTCATTCAAATATCTTATATAGATAACACGTGAAAAACGTCAAAATTTGGCAAAAATGATCAAGAAGACACAGTTCGACATGAAAAAATATTCCACATTATAAAAAAACACATAAGCACAATAAGAACTATTTTGAAAGTAACACCAAAAAGGTATAGTGCAGTAGTTTGATAAGTGACAAAATGCCGAGCGGTCAAACATGCGATCTCCGACAGGCTGAAGAAACGTCAGTTTTCGCCTCTGTCGCTTCAACTCCCCTATAATTTGAAAACAAAACAAAAAAAGAAATGCTCGAAGCTTGCAGTTTACACTCTGTTTCATTTCAAGAATTCTGCCAACACATATTTTTTTTTCTCAAAATTAAAATTTCGACCCTAAAATCACGTATATTATATCCGGGAAGCTTGTCAAGCTGCCAAGCCAAGTTCCAGTGCTTCCGGTTTGAAATTCTTCGCATGTACGACGTTACGACACCGTGCCGAACTTCCTCGATTTCGATAAGCAACGGGAAGTATACACAGCGACAAGCACGTCACTCTCAATATGCGTCCAGGAGGAGGACACAGAAGCCAAACGACCTACAGGCGAGGCCTTTAGAGCACGCGGCACGAGGTCGTCTGAACTTTGGTTCCTCTTTGTTTGCCCGTCATTGTGCCGCTGCCACCAAACACGCCGGCGAAAACAACGCGGCCAAAGCCTTCATTAGTTTTCTTCTTTTTTTCCCACCCGTCCCCCGGCTTTTCTTGTTTCTATACAACAAAACTAGCAGTCAACACGAACTCTGAAAGTGGGGCTCAGATATCGATTTACCCACCGGTTTTGTCAGTTTATCTGCTTGTATACGCTAGAGAGGAGGGAGCAAAAAAGAGCTATTTGAAATTATTAGCGAAATAGAACCCCTTTTCCTTCACATAAAAAAACAAACAAACAAACAAAAGAAAGAGCTGACAAGTTGGAAGTGCGCGGGCGAGTGTTCGCCGAAGCTTCCTTTCATACGAGATCTCCCGTTAACAACTGCTAAGCGTCTTTGTTTTGCGCCGAAATTGCCGCCAGCGCGGAATCGCGAAACACGACTGCGTCCTCGGAGTTTTGCTGCCTCGGACTTTTTTGAGGCTTTTATTTCTAAGCGCAGGCAATACGACAGAGTGCCAGAGGCGGTTTGCTTGGACAGAAAAACGGATCACAAAGGGAGTACATTAACGTTCTCCGTTTCCGTTTTCTTTTTTGTCGGACTGGGCCGCTCTCGATGTTCGAGCGCTGTCTCGGCATGTCCTTGCGTGCTGTCGGGGCACTTTTGGCGACGCAGCTGCTGATTTAAAGTCAGCGACGGACGATCCGAAGCCCAGCGGTTGATGAGATGCGCTCTTCGCTACTCAACTCCTTTGACCCGGTTCATTAGCGGGTACGGAGGACACGTGAAACGAGAATTAAAACCGGGTTCTTTACGCGGCAGGTTTGACCCACTGATATATATTGCAGTAGGCTGGATCGCGGATCGGGAGCCCGACGGTGGTAGCACCGGCGGCCATTGCTTGACACCAGGCAATACACACAAATCTATGAGAAGAATGAATAAATGAAATTGTTTAAGCTTGTGTGAACTGCCTTGTAAAAAACGTTTATGAGGTTTCGCTGGAATAATAAGACAGAATTCGCAGTCGCCAGTAACTGTTGAGAAAGTAATTAAATCACCCAAACAGCGTTCCAATCTTTGTCGTCTGCTGCCATCAACGGAATTCGTCTTCTCGATTGCTCCCAATCGTTGTATTGCTTAAAAAAACGTTTTTGCTTAAAATAACTTGCAACAAGAACACATGTTCTTACGATAATGTATTACCAAGAGTACCAGCAGCTCACCTCGCAAGTCTGCTGCTCTCTTCTCGTAGACTGTCGTTCTCCGGCAGTGGTTGAGCAGAAAGACAGCGCACAACACAGCAAGGATCACGGGAGCCAACCGCATCTGTTTCTGGCTGCGACTGATGGCGACCATGGCATGAGCCATTTACCTCGTGCGGTCAAAATTCATCACAGAAACACGCCTCGACTGGCATTGCTCGTAGAGAATGTGGTGTACGAACATCGTTATAGTTTTTTTCACTTCCGTTTCGTCATGAATTAATTACGAACGGGATCCTGAATATTCTCCGACGAATTGATTGTTACCGAACGCAGTTTGGGTGACATAGTGCTCGTATGAAATTCGTGAGCTAGATTTGGCTGAAGAAAAAAAAATGAACCGGTTTTATTTTCAATATTTTAGGGCGGAAAGCATACTTGGTTCTGTATCTTCACTTGCTCGTTTTCGTTTGCCCCAAAGTCAATTTCAATTAGTAAAATTGAAACACTTTCGAAAGTCTCTGAGAGTATGTTTCCCTGTGGTGAACGAGAAACACCTGTCATTGGTCTTCCTTTTTTCAGATCGACCAATGCTTAAAAGTGATGGGCGGCTTTTTTCACTGAGAAGCATGATTATTGGAGCAGGATACGAATCACCCTCCTCGTTGACTCGGATGGTTAGAGAAAGACACGAGTGTGTTGCGAGACACCAATAAAAAGAATCATCTTCAAGTAACCCCGCGGGAAGGAAGGAAACCAAAATGCCACTCCATGAAGGTTTAACATTCGATGCGTGAGAAAGAAAGAGAAACAAAAAAAATATATATATATAAAATAAAGAGAATGAGCTTAATTAATAAAACACGGGAAACGGTTTTGCGAACCGATGTTCCACCAATCCACTCCGTGAGGTCGCTGAATAATAAATATAAAAAACAGCTTGACGGTGTTTGCGAACTAGCTTAAGGCATGCACAAGAGTAGAAAACCAAGCGCTTTTTCTATCATCTTGTGCAGCTCCCAACGGCGGCAAACCTAACATCCTGGAAAACCAACCCCTCGGGCAGGGAGGAAAAATATTGACCGGTTGAACACTCTCTCTAAATCTTGTGGGCAAACATCGGCTAGTAGAACAGTCCGCAGGCGCTATACACCTATTTATTTTTCCGCTCGTGCACACTTGCCGCGAGCCAAAACGCAGATCTGAGTGTCATTTCTTTAATTCTGGAGATTGGGGAAACAGGATGAACAGGACAACTCAGCCACAGGAGATCACGGACAGGACTACACGAAGCGGAGATTCGTAGTGTCCTGTCCTGTTTCCAGACTTGTACGTAACGCGTTACAAGTAATAGATTACTTGTAATCGATTACATTTTACTGTAATTTTGTAACGCTTCAATTACTTCCTCTAAGGATTAACGATCCTTGCAATTGAATTACTTTTTGCCTGTAATCGATTACAAAATTACCCATTACAAATTTTCTCAATTTCTCTTCTTTTTTTCTTTTTTTTTTTGGGGGGGGGGGGGGGAAGGGGGGAAGGGGTTAGGTGTACTGGAGTCACTCAGCTCTAGGCAACGGTCTTTTTTTTTTTTTTCGAAACCACTGAGAACGGGACCTCGAGGATTAGTAGGCCACGTCACTATGCTTCGTTTCCTGGGTACATTTTGTTTGGGTGGGTACACCGGAGACTACGGTCGGGTATAAAAAGCGACCTTATCCAGCCTCTCAGTGAGAGTATAATATCATTCGTAAGACGAGCGCTCTTTTTCTTTTTTTTTTTTCCACGAGAGGGATGTTGGCGTTATTCACTCAGCTTTTAGCAAAAACGCTCAAGGCTTTTTGTTTTTTTCTGAACAATTGAGCGCGAGACTCCAAGGTTTATGCTACTGTAATAAAAAAGTTGAATAAAAAGTAACCTGGGAAGTAATCGATTACTTTCGAATAATTTTTCGATTACTTTTTGAGGCTGTAATTGTGATTGTAATCAGTTACTTTTTACAGTCAAGTAATTGTAATTGTAATCGGTTACTTTTTTTCAGTAACGTGTACAAGTCTGCCTGTTTCCCCACTTTCCAAGGTGAAAAAACCGGAGTCCTTAACCAGCTCGCCTGCATCCTTGCATTGACACCTGAGTGGGAGTACCGCTCGGCTGACCGCTTTGCTTTCGCACTTTTCAGCTACTATAAAAGTTCTGGCAGTCAGTCAAAGCATCCCTTTCTCTTGACATCTCGCAAAGGCAGAAAACTAGGCAATGATTCCAATAGACTACTTCCATATATCCGTCACCGTGCTCGCTGCATTCTGGGAGCCTGTAGGCCAGGAGCAGAGCGCGTATGGATTTTGCTGCCCACTGATTCCCACAATGCATAACGTGGCATTACGCCGCGATGGGGCGCTTCGAGTTTTGGACTAATTCTATTTGCAGCTGCTCGGATCCGTCTGGTATAGCGGGTAGTCACTGGACGCCATATTTGAGGACACAGTTAACTGTGCATGCACAAAAGAAGCACGTTAAAGACCCCAGGCTAGCGGTTGTACTGCACTGCCTAAATTGCTCATCTACAGCGAGTGACTTGTCGCAACTTTGAAATGGCTGACCAACTACACGCTGTATAAATATCTACACAACCCCAATAGACCATTTGCTATATTACCCAAGCATCAAGGAGAATGCATTGATTGGTGTTCCACGCGCCACACGCGCACGCCTTCCCCGTTTAAAAGATTCGAAGTAAATAATCAAAATAAAGCGTTGACGAGACGAGCGTGCAAGATGCCATTTGTTTTAGGTATTTGCTTTAGAAAAGTTGCTACTGCTGACGCCAGCACGTGTGGCGCGTGGAACACCAATCCCTGCATTCTCCTTGATGCTTGGTTGATATAGAAATAGCTCCATTACGCAAAGAAGAAGCTCACACTTATAGGTTCTCAAGACAGGCAATCTTGATGGTGAGGAATGAATGTTGCAAAAGCACTGTAAAAGCTCGCGGTCAGCACGCGCTGAGGAGCTATGCACTCAACTAGTGCCACTAACTAAGCTACGCTGCAGAGAACCGACACTCGCGCATATTGTGGCTTAAAATCATGGTTGCCCGTTATCTGATGGTTTATCTGAAATCACAGGAAACGCTTTTCCGTCCTCCACAAATGCTTAAACAGTTCGCAACAGAGAAAAGCAATATTATATGAGCTTGCTAACACCGAACCTAATGCAAAGTCGCACTTTTAAATCATGACGAGCGGCAGTTGCGTCTGCTCTGCACAAGCACCAGAATGGCGGCGCCCACAACAATGTCGGGGAATAGAGAGTCGATACTCTAAGCGCAGCTCATTTAATGGCTCTTGGACCAACCACGCTCAATGACATGTCCTCGTCCTCAAGGTCATGTCCTATAATGGTTGTAAGGCCCGCGGCTGAAGGTCGACTAATCAAGGTCACGTAAGCGCCGGTTGCGTAAGATCGTAAGCGTCGGTAGCTGAGGCTGACGTGACCTGACGTCCCTGACGTCGTCATCAACGTCGTCCTAAAGGTTGTCCTTAAGGTCGTCCAAGCGGTTGTCCTAGAGGTCGTCGTAGACGTCGTCTTTGAGGTCGTCCAACTGGTCATTCTAGAAGTTGTCCTTAAAGGGATGCTGAACCGAAATTTCGAGCTTACCAAACAAGGCTGGACGGATAGGCGGGACGCTGCAAAACCCAAAAGCATCACTCATACAGCGATATCTGTAACGAATCGCCGTATTTTTGGAAAAAAGAAATGCGCGATTCAACAAGGCCGACGAGGCCGACGAGACAAGTTGCGTCACGATTCTCATTCCCTCTCCTCCTCGCTTCGTCCCGTCGAGCTGGAGAAGCGAAGCGAGGAGGAGAGAAGCGAGGCCGCTTCCCCTCATTCTGAAATTTTCCAGGAGGACAGTGACGTCAAAGACCTTGCTTGATCGCGCCCTTCTTTTCCAAAAGTACGGCTATCCGTTTGAGGTATCGATGTGTGAGTGATGTTTTGGAGTTCGTAGTGTCCCGTTAACGTTCCCGCGGCCTTATTTCGCGAAATCCAAATTTCGGTTCAGTATCCCTTTAAGGTCGTCATTATAGGTCGTTCCTGACGTCGTTCTCTAGTACGTCATACTCGACGTTGTTCTAAACGGTGTCCTCGACGTCGTCTTAGACGGCGTCCTTGAGGTCGTCCTAGAGGTCGTCTATGACGTCGTCCTCTACGCCGTCCTTGACGTTGTCCTTGACGTCTTTCTTGGTCGCCCTAGAGGTCGTCCTAGACGTCGTTTTTGAGGTCGTCCTGGACGCCGTCCTTCACGTCGTCTTCGATATGTGCACTTCATTTACAGCCGTTTCATCACCCTACCATTTCCTTTCCTAATTGTTTTCCCTAACGACGTTCCTGTAAATCTACCGCATTTTATCGGGTTTGGTCGAATGAACGTGCCTTTAATTTTTTTCTAATTTTGGGAAGGTCGATTGTTTTTTGTGGAATTGAAAACAATTATAGTATAAATATTAATCTTGGGGCCTAATTATAACTTCCCCATTTTTTTCAAATGAGTTGTTTTAGAACGTAAGCAAATAACGGCACGGGTCCAACGCCCATATTTGTGATAGCCCGCATGAAACGATCATATTGCGAACCCTTCGCGGGAGTGTTGTTTGGTTCAGTGAAATTTACGAGTGTACTGAACACTTCAAAGAAACACCCTTCTCCCCCAAAAAACAATAAATCCAAAGTTTGTTTTTAATTTACTTATTAGGCGTGACGAGAACAACCTATTTTCTGGTTTGATTTAGCCCTGCAAATAGAACAGCCCAGTTGCAGTCATGAAGAGATTAAAGGGCTACTCCGGCGTTACGTTTTCTTCATATTCCCTGATTTGCCCAAATATTTGCTAAATACACCAACAAACATCGCTGAAATAGTAACCCAAATATTTGAGTAAAATAAAATATTTTTCGCGAAGTTATTGAATTTACAATTTTGGTCCTCACCTTGTTTTCTTTTCTTTTTTTAAGTGGAAGTTTCTATCGGCAGCTATAAAAAGGTGACAGAGGAAGGCGGATTGTAGACGCTGTTCCCAACTGATTACAAGCAGTTTCAT
The DNA here is from genome assembly GCA_037355805.1 of Ixodes ricinus. Lineage (NCBI taxonomy): Eukaryota > Metazoa > Arthropoda > Arachnida > Ixodida > Ixodidae > Ixodes > Ixodes ricinus. Next base: position 426 of record JAZHYW010026517.1, on the reverse strand, counting down.
GGTGTCGAATGAATGCTATGGAAGCTCGCTCCAGCATCCGAGAAGCAGCACAAAACAAATGCTTAGCATAGTCCGTTTAAAATCTAATGTTTAGACAGCCTTGATGCTAGTTGCGCCTCAACTAGTGACTAGTCTCTTAGCTTTAGATGAGAAATTTTGCCAGTGCAGCACATCCGCTAACCTAGGGCCTTTAACGTGCACCACGCAGTCAGGGGCGGACTTTAGAGGGGGGAGTCCGGATGTCCTGACCCCCTCTTGATTTCTGCATCTGTGATTACACGAACGCGTGCCAGTACGAAACTCATCAAGATCGAAACGGGCAGAGGGTGGGATTGAACCTAGGAGGTTCTGCAGCGCAAGCTTTCGCTCCACGCTCCGAGCTGAGACGTGTTAGCTCACTCGACGCCATGTTTGAGGGCGATGCTT
>JAZHYW010026516.1:0-15221 GCA_037355805.1 Ixodes ricinus | reverse complement strand
AAGTGACAACGGACTCAAGTTGAAACACACACGACATACGCACCGATATTTACTGGTTTGTCAAGTTTACCATTGTTGTTAGGTAACATATCTGGAAAGTACAGCATTTGTAAAATTTTATTGGATGTTTCGTCACTAGCTATCGTTATTATCAGGTTTTATGTCCATGTCGTTCAATCCCGATGTATTTATCGAGTGTTCATACTGTTTCCGCATGAAATGCTCCCGCTGTCCGATCAAATTTGTTGTGATAATTTTCTAGGTTTTACTAAAAGAGATACATGTATATTAATATATTCACCTTATCCAACAAACTTCATAGAATGCAATAATCTTCAGAGTGCCTTCCGTACTATTGTAGTTTCGTCATTGCTGTACCAAAACGAACCCAAAGTGTTTTAATAAGCAAAGACGCGTCCGAGCGCGTTTGAGTAACCCAGAAAATGTTTTTTCTGGAACTCCTGGGAGTCAGATCTGCAGTCGAGCACCACCCCTCAACGCGGTAATAAATGCAAAGAGCTCATGGAAGCGGGATTCAGAATTTGGGTCGAAAGGAAGATCGGAGGCGTGCCAAAGTCTTGAGAGACGTCGGCGCGCGGCTCAAAATAGAATATTAAGAGGCGGAAGAGTTGGAAGAGCCGCGTTCCATCCACCACGCATCATCTCCAACCGCTTTGGACGACTCAAAAATATTTAATGGGTAAAACGTCCACTCATTAAGTCGGGCTCCTTTTTTATTATATTTTAGCTTGAGATAAATAGAACGGGGTGTCGAGTGCAAACTATTTTTGTTGTGGTTGTGGCCGAGAAATCAGCCTAAATCTCGAAAGGTTGAGAATACACAGAAAGAATAAAACACATGAAGGACGAACACAGACACTGTGTTCGTTTCACAGAACTGTGAAAGAACTGTGTGTGTCTGTGTTCGTCCTTCATGTGTTTTATTCTTTCTGTGTATTCTGTAGTTTTCAACGCGCTCTGCTACGTGTACTGTTCTTGAAAGGTTATCCTCAATTCAAGGATTGCCTTTTTCATTTTTGTTTTGCTTCGGAATTTCTGTGGGCTTCCAGCTGCATGACCACTCTCTGCATGCGAGCCCCATATCTCGCTATTATCTTCAACTACTGGAGCAATTTATGGGGTTCAATCGTTCGCCAGTATATAAGCCTCCAACGTTTGCATATCAAAAATTTTTTTAACACGAAACACAATGTTCCTGAAATCTGACAAGGTGTATCTGAAACGCATTGAAATATTACCGAGTTTCAGGCAACCGGTTTCCGAACTCCCATACGATCAGTCCGCCGCTTAGTGACTGCCGCCAATCCGCCTTAGGTTCGATCACAAAAGTGTAGCTCTGCTCGCAGGTAGAAGATGAAGAAGAGGCTTCACGTACGAGTGAAATAAAATTCGACCGTGTACTTGGGAAGCTCGCGTTAAAAGAAACCTGATGAAAAACCTCGGCAACTAAAGTTATTTGAACGTGCGTTACATTTTAGTTCGGCGTTGAAAGTTGTTGGCACCAGACCCTCTAGGGTTTATATTCTATGTAACTTAATTATATGTTTTTACTGTTTCATGATGCAATATACTAATTTTATCACCACTACGTCCTCAGTCCTTGAACAAAATTTTGAACCCTCAATTTGACTCCTCTGCTACCTGGGGCTATGACCACTATGCTTGGTAGAACAGCGGAATTTCAGACTTGCCATTTGCTAACGATGCTGTGCAACGCCTTTACCTGAAAACCGATAATAGGACAACTGCGTTTTAGTGGTGTTGTTGTACCGTGCAATTGTCAAAAAACCCAGGTCAAGACAGAAAAAAAAAATTGATCCAGAGGTCGATTCCAATTTGAACATTTTAGGCTGGAAGGCAAGTTCGTAACAGGCGTTTATCTATTCGTCCACAAGCGCTAAGTGTATGATTTGTTTATTTTCTGCTTTAGTTTTCACGGCTTGAATGTGCCTCAGTGGTTTGGAATTATCTAGCACGTACACAGTTTCTAAGCATTGAATCGGTGCAAAAAAGAATGCGCATTTTATACGACAGACATTTCCAGCGTCGCTTTTATTATGATTATAAATTTCTTCTAACAGTGTTTTACTTAGGTCGCTGTCAAATAGAAAATTCGAGCCCATTAATTTTCTTTCACTATTTCTTATCCGATGAAACCGATCAGAAAATTAAATACGTGATCTTCTAAGGTGGAGAATTCAACATTTAAAAGACCGCACTGAAAGCTTTCCTGAAGATAAAGAAAGATCACCAGCTGAACTTGAAACTTATGTTCCGACCTTGATCATCTGCCGCAGAGGCTTACAGAGCTACGCTCTAAACTTGAACTCTCTTACTAAGTGAGATGTAATTTAAAACGATTTCACCCTTAAATGTAATAGAGTTTGCTGCCTTCATAAATCACAGAGACAAGCGCCCTCTCGATCTTATCCCAGCATTTCAATAAGGACGGTGTCCCCTCAAATGTAAGAGGAATAGCAGCCCTCTTAAATTTTTCATGAAGATCGTCTCTTAAGAAAAACCCTCCTAATTTTATCACTCCTTATCAGAGCAACTTCCTTCTTCAAATGTCTCTCTTGTTAAAAAGGGACTACGTTCGTATTAAAAAAAAAAAGGAAGGACGCGCGCGGTTCTTCCAGAGTTAAAGGTCGCACAGTAGATAGAAGAACAAGCGTTTATCAGACAAGATCTAATGAAGTAAAGTGGAACCTATGACGAGATAAATATATGGCAAAGATGACATTACGATGTCAAAAGAATATTTTAATTAGTGATGATTCACAACGCAATGATTAAGAAAGGACACCTTAAACAATATAAAGTTAACGTATTCGACACTTGAACAAAATTAACGAGCGTTTCCTGAAATTAAAGACAAATGCAACAGCAGCAGTTATGCGATATAGTCGCCAGCTCTTTCAATTTGAAGCCTCGGTGGAAACAACGTCCGCATGTCTCACCTCCGTTTCATGTACTGGGTGACCTAGATATCATCATCGGATAGTTCAGCTTCCCTGAAACAGAACATTAAGCACCATATCAGTCTGGAACTTAACTAGGGTGATACAGACTCCGCTTACTTTTTTAATGGCCCTTTAAAAGATGATTATTGAGCGGCGACATCACAGAATATGTATGCTTTCACGCTTCAATCCGCCCAGCGACACTACTAAAGTAATTAATTATTTTAACATATTCTTTATATTTATACGAATACGAAGTAATATATTTTTAATATTTATGTCAATAATCAGTCTGGAACTTATCTGCGGTGATACGAACTTAGCTTACTTTTTTAACCGCCCTTTAAAACATGACCATTGAGCGGCGACATCACAGAATATGTATGCTTCCACGCTTCAATCCGCCCAACGACACTACAAAAGTAATTGATTATTTAATATGTGCTTTATATTTACACGAATACGAAGTAATATATTACTTTATATTTATGTTAATAATTTTATATTAAAGCACAGAAACTTATCTTTCTCATTAAGTGAATCCAGAGGATGCCCACAATAAGCACAGTATTCTGGGGGGGGGGGGGGGGGGGGGCTGACTCTTGTTACACTCCGAAATGTCCAAGTTAGCATCTTTTGATTCGTTTACATGTATAATGCGTATGAAGCGGACATTTGTAAATGCTATTAAGAAAAAAAAAGGTGAAAACCGACAGACATAGTCTCAAACACATTTACAAACTGTCAATAGCACGCCGCTTCAGAGAAGTAAAAATATTGCTGCATGCAAACACTAAAGAGCAGTGGGTTCAAAATAATCAAAAGCTCGCGAGCCTCGTCGTGGTTTAAAAGGAGGCGCAAAATCGAGTGGAAACGACACAAAGCATTCTTATTCCCTTTGAACTACCAAACAAGTATACACAGTGGCAGAAACTTCCAGCTCTCATCGCGGCCATGTGAATGAACTAATTACTTACCTCGGACTTGGTTGTTCGTTTTCGTACAGCACAGGCCAGGAGAGATGGCTGCCGTCCACATGTATCTTGGGCTTGACTGCCAGAGGGGGTACACACACTTGCGACTGCTTACGATCGAGTTCCTTTAAACTTCGTAGGATATCTTACGACGAGAGCAGAGCCTTTTATAGAGAGAGTTTGGTCAATGGGAGGAGCCGGCGGGAGCCGAGGCGCAGAGGCTAAAGCGGCGCTGCTGCCAGCGCCGCATAGTATCCCTGTGATGATACTGCGAAGTACAAATATCTGAGATGACCTTGAAGGTCATCTCGGATATTTGTACTTCGCAGTATCATTTCGGGCGTACCGCGGCGCATGTATTTTTTGTTTGTGGATGAGGCTGAAATTACATGAATCGATAATTGTAAGAGATTGATAGAAATAGGCAGTTTGAAGATGCTGACGGAGCTGTTCATACCAAGAGTTTGGCCATTCACTGGGAAGTATCGGAGGCTAATGAGAAGGCGCCATTGGCCGAAAGCGGGCTGGGCGTGTTCCAGGGCGTCTTCACAAATTCGAATGTGGCCAGCCAGAAGCCGCGAATAATACCCTGGCAGTGGTCGCGAGAAACAAAATTAATAAGTTCGTCGGAGTAACTCTTCATGGTTGAAAATATGGTGTACGTGACGTTCCGATCACGGTAAAGCAAATCATTATTAAAGATATTAAAAGATATAGAAGATATAAAAAGCGTGCGCGACTAGCAGAACAATCGACGGAATCCGTACGCCAGGCGCCGAACGACGGGAATCTGCCGTCCGAGCTGTCAGACTCCGTCCGAGCAAAACAGAGTTCGAGAGGCACATCCGTTTCTTACATCCTTTTGCACGATCATAGTCGAAACAGTATGTGCACCATATTTTCAACCATGAAGAGTTACTACATTTAACTCTTACGCAATTATAAAAATCGTTTCTCGCTACCACCGCTAGGGTATTATTTTCGGCATCTGGTTGGCCAAGAGGACATGTCAAGCCCTCTTACTGCGTCTGGTGCACGGCCTAGCTCTGCTCGCTCGTTGCATCGACTAAACTCTATATACGGCTCTGGGTGCTGAGTGCGTTTACTGAGTCAGAAAAAGTGATGTTGACGATAAATGTTTCCTGAAACATGAGGCGAATTTGCGAACGTGGAATGCGCGTTCGGTGTTAGGGTCGAGATGCCAACGCAGGCGTGTCCACGGTTTTCACCGTCCACTCCATGGACGTTTAAATAGGGTAGTGCCCGGCATGACGTCATGCCCAGCGACGCCGGAAAAAAGAGCTCAATTCCAGACTTCCTTGCGCAGGAAGAGTGGTTGTTTGGGCTAGTTGGTTTGACATCTTATGTAGTCTTGTGCGCAGCAAGGACGAGGACAAAAGAGTGAACAGGACACAACGAGGCGCAACTCTCAACATATTTTTTTTAATACGTGTTCCGGTATTCGTAGTCTGAACCGTCGTCACAAAACAAAAAACAAAAAACAAACGACAAAAACAAGGAAACAACCATCACAGATTATGATTGGAAAAAACACAATTTCGTTCTTAGGAATACCAGTTCGTTCTCCGATAACGCAATCGACAATGCAAAATGGATGGTAAATGCAAGTCAACGTTAACACGCGAAATTGTAGAAGCCAAACACATAGATTACTTAGGAGACACGTGTGTTGCTACGGCTTCGACTGCGTTATCGGAGAAGGAACTGGTTCGAGGTTGTTAAACGTCACAGGGACCAGCTTACTCGTGAAATTCTGGAGGCTGTTGAGATAGCGAGGTTGGGCGCTGCATGTTTAAGCAGTCCTTCTGTGGCCCTATCAGGCAAAGAGATTAATTTTCTAGTTCCTTGACCTGCTTGTTTTTTAACACGTGCTCTGTACGGCTGTGTCATTGCGCCTTTTTTTTTTGTTGGTGATGTATTACGTGGGCTGAATTCCTCCTTTAGTTTCTTTTATTCCTTTTTGTTCGGGACAACGCATGTATTTATTGCAATTTTGCGATCAATAAACTCAGGTGTAAGTCAGCGCTGCGCCCGTGTAACTTCTTCGTATGGTCCTTCGTCTTTTGCGCTGTTTTGAATCCCGAAGTGCGTCTCAGTAGCCTACAGACTAAAGGGACATTTCCTGGTCACGCCTACTTCCGTTACACTTCGCTTCATGTATAAAGAATGCGGACGCCACCTCTTGCCCACAATAACCTCCTTAGTCCAGTCGGTCGTGGCCGTGGCAGCGAATGCAATCAAAATAAAGATGGAGTGCATTCTGAATGTCGCCGTGACGACAACGTCACGTGCGTTCCCTTCCAGCAACGAAGGGTCGCAAACTTCAACTCTAGCGTACTGAAATGAAACACTTGAATGCATCTTTATCTAAAAATTGTGATTGGAAGATATAAGTTAAGCTCATTGTCTTTGCTAGAGAATATTCGTGGCGGGTGGTTGGTTACAAAAGCTGTCAATCAACGTGCCCAAGGTCATTGAAACAATTTTGGCCAATGACGTGGCCTTATTTTCACCCTATTCTTACAAATTAATCACCGAACACTCTACATATACGGCTCTGTACTAAGAACACACTGGCGCCACCTGTCGGTTAACACTCGGCGTTTCCGTATGTTCTCTCTCTGTCGCGCATCATTTCTTAATGGCTCGAAAAACTTTTGACAATCTTATAAACCCTTATAAACGACAATTTCTCATATATCGTACGTATATTTGATCTCTAAAATTCTGCAAAATATTCGCTCAGTGAAATACAGTTCCGTGGTCGCCTCATAGATGACGCCAGCGTGCCAGTGTGTTGGGCACAAGAACTAGGTTCTATGAAAACACAAGCGTGTAAACGGGCCTTTAGACGTTACAATCTGGAGTCAGTGACTTCTAGGACGGAAGGAAAATCATGGTGCTACCACATCTTCACTCCGGGAAGTGTTGGGCGAGATACGTACAGTCAACCTGTTCGAAAAATATGATGAGATTCGTTTCTTTCACAAGTATTTTAGTGCACACTTTAGCTGTCTCAGTAACGTATGTACATGAGTGATTGCACAGCTTCGTCGAATTGGGAGTCTTTTCGGCACACTTCTACATGATTCGCGCGGACTCGACGCCGGACTACGTAGCTGCATGGAGGTTAAAGTCGCTTTCCTCGGCTTCTCCGTACAAAACCTTAAGGAAGACATTTGTTGACACTGCTCAACATTTAAGATGGACGACCGCTTTAATTTCATCAGCCTTTCAAAAAATGCAGACAGGTCCCTGTAATATGCGTCATTGTCCCCCTAAAACGGAAACCGTCTTTCTTGTTTGGCTTTCTTCAGGAAGAGCTGTCCCCCTCACATAGTCCATTTCCCTCATATAAAAAGAGTGATGGCAATTTGTAAAACGACTCAGTTTTGATGTACGGAAAAGCCCTTTTACTCTTTAGAAAATAATTCACAGCAATAACGATCTGTTTTGGGCACTGCAATGTGCTGCAAAGTGAGAGGACACTTGTCAATTAATAAATCCTCTGCGTGCATGCGTGCGTGCGTGCGAGCGAGTGTGTAATTGTGTTTGTTTCTGTTTTTATTTTTATTTTTTATAACACTATTTTTTATCTCTTTTGCTCTCGTTGCTACCTTCGCCTTAACCAAGTGTCTCCAAACGTTTTGACTAAGGGGCCGGATCGGGCATCTGCCCCAGTCTCGAGGGCCGGGAAGAAAAATAGTAATTATAACCGAGGAAAAACGAAATGAATAAACCTAGCTAAAAATCTAAACACAAAAACTAATGTTAAAGCAAGTATTGAAAAAAAAAACTAAGGTGGATGAATTCAAATGTTTCAATTTGAAATTTAGTATTTAGCTAATTATGATGTTACACAACAATTGTGACCACGAAACCTCACCAAGCAAAAATCAAATCGCATGAAAACTTCGGCAGATTCGCGCGATGAAAAAGGCTAGTGAGAATGATAAAACTTTTCGTTGAGGAAAAGGACGTCTACGTCGCGAAGCGGCTCATGACGTGATCGATTAGGGAAGCCTGCAAAAATTCAAGGCGGCCAATCCCGAACCAAGAAAAAGAATAGGCCTAACGAAATTTTACTCTCTTTGAGCTAAGTGGGTTAAGAAACGCCCAGTTCACGAAGAATGTGTGTGCGTGTATTGTGCAAACTTTTCACTTTGCCTCACACCTCTGTCAAATGCCACAGGGAAGACCACGACATTTGAAGATGTTCAGGATTTTTTCTTCGTGACGATCCTTCAAAAAACTGTTTCCTCTTAACAGGCGAAGCATGTTTGAAGAGAAAAGATATCTCACTTGAGAAATTACGCAGTGAACCTGAAGATGAATTGGCATAGTGGGAGTCTTGTGGGGAGTTGATAAGAAAATATTTCGAGGCAACACCTTTCCTTAATGAGTTCTAAAAAAAGGGGCGACAAAATACATAACCCACTTTTAAATCAGACGCGTTCAACAAAATTCCATATGCCTCGAAAAAGCGAATGTGCAGCCACGTGCCGGGATCTTACGTACACTTCGATTTTGCCGAAAACAGTAGTGTTATCATTTAACGTGCCGTGCAAGGTTACCACTGGGAGAACAAGATGGTGACGATCTTCACCTGTGTAGTCGAGATCACAAAGGGAACGTAAGCTTTGGAGTGGTGTGAGTGATGACATGTGCCACGACTCTGCAAACGCGCTCTTTGCACTCCCATCGACCGAAGAACGACTTGTGGAGCCGGTGACCGTGTTTTCTGATGTAATTTATATTTCTGACGGAGCTCCAAGCCACTTCAAGAATCGTTTCTAGTGATACAAATTCAATAAGAAGACAAATGTCACAAAATGGATCTACTTAGCAATTGGGCACTGAAAAAGCGCGTGCGATGGAGTTGGCGGTGTTCTCAAGCATCAAGCATCAATGAATGATTTGAAAACAACGGAGATAAATTCTGTAACCGACGCGCGCAAATTTGTTGAGAAACTAAGCCATAAAATCAAAGGGACAGTGCTTGTTTCAATCGCCCAAGAGAAGATAACCGTTTTCGGGAGTCGAAGAAGAAGGGGTCGAAGAAGCTAGAGCGTCAACAAACACTCAGTCCTCTCACGTGTGGAGCAAAGCAAAAGAGCGAAGGGACAATACCATCATATTAGAAAGAGTTTGTAAAACTTAAAAGTAGCAGGAGATACATGCTGAGACTATGAACCGGGCAGACCAGCATACTTCAGCATTGAATTCACTTCGACCCTCTGGGAATGGACTCTCGGCAGTGAGACGGCTGCGTTCAAGTCTTCAGCAGTGAATTGCCTAAATTTTCACCTGTGCGAAGGCTAACTCAGTATCGCAGTGAACTAGTATCTAAAAAAATCTTGCTCCCTCCTGATAATATGTGTCAATATTCTTCGTGTTTATGACTGTTTCTTCACTGACCTTTTCGTGTTACAGAGAACCGCCAGTCCCGTGCTGTGCACCGTTTGCGTTCTGTGCCATCTGTAGTCTATCAAAACGGAACTTGAAAGCGAACTTAGAGCCCTGAGAACTTTAACACGGACAGTAAAACATGTTTTGTGTCAATAAAACCACAGAGCGTGCTTCGAAAACATTTCCACACAGTTGTATCATTCTGTAGTATTTCTATGATCTGTCAAGCTTTTCAGTTCACTTGATGCAAATTCACCTGCCTGATTTAGTACAGAACAATTTTAACGCTACTTTTCGTAAACTAACAGGCAAAAGAGTCTGCCATGATCTCTTCCAACCGGTGACTTCTTCAACTTGATTGTGTATTCAGTTTTGCAGAATATTTTTTTTTACTTTTGAATTTTTTGTTTGTTGGGTGCATAAAACTATTTGGTAACCATCTTTGATGTGTGAACACCGAATGAGTAACATTGCTCCGCTTCTTTGGTAACGAGTCAGACATAAGTCCTTAACATCGAGCCTGGATGCACATGCTTACATGTAAATGAAGTATAATATCTTGATCATCTGAAAGGCAGTCCCCAGAGTGCAAACAATTAGTAATTCGTCAATTTTGAATCCTTTCGTAAAGTGCTACTTATAAAAATATTTGCGTTACCTATTACAGTTTTTTTTTCTTTTTTTTTTTGCTGTCACTGGTTTCTGAAGGATTATGTTTAATTTTACCCTTTGATATGTCCTTTTATTTGTCGAGCATTTTATATGTTATATTCTTTTGTATGTTTTTACATCGCGTGACTCAGGACAGTATTGTAACAACCCCATAAAAGAAATGTCGTTCCGCAGTACATACTCTTCCAGTCCAATTTATGATTAAATTTTGTGGTAAATAATAATATTATGTCTTTATTCATGCATACTCATTACACAATATTGATCATTTGGTGCCCGTGAGAAGGCGCATTAACAACGTACATTTTACGAGAATCAAGCTTTAATGGCGGATATACAAATAATCTGCTACACTTTCTATTTATAGTTTCTAATAAAACACTATCATGCACTTACAAGCTAGGGATCGGAGAGTTTTCGGAAGTTTAAACCGATAAAAACCGAGCAAAGGTACGCCGAATTCATTTTCGGCAATTCGGTTTTAACCGAAAAAGGTCAGTTTTGGGTTCGGCATTTTTTATTTAAACCGATAAAAGCCGATAAAATTACGTCGAATCTATTTTCTAAAATTCAGGTTTTAACCGGAAAAGGTCGTCGCTGACCTTCAGTCGTACCGCAGAGCCGTGGCGAAAAAGTGGAACGACAGTGTCTATCAAAACGTGTCTCGACATATATGGGATACACGGATGCCATCACGACGTTTTGGCTTAATGCGTGTGCATCATCGATCGGAACGTGGAAGTCCGGAAATGCCCCATGACTTCTGCCATGTACGAGCGCGGCTTTTTTCAAACTAAGTTGTCAGGCGAAGACTGACTTGATGAAAGTGGCCGTATGTGGTGAAGTGCTTCAAAAACGTAGCATCGCGCCTTCTTTGGCGGTCAATTGGTTGACGGGCCGATTTTGGTCTCAGGCAGCGGCCACGGCTCTCAGCCTGCTAGTGTCCAGTGTTGAGGTTGGAGAGGCGTACTCGAAGCTCAGGGTCACATTAACAGGAAAAAGAAAGAGTGCCGATCGACGAGGGAAACCTGGGGAAAGTACATGTGTGTGTACCACGATAAGATCACGCAGTCCCTGACACCTACGGAAGGTGAAGTTCCACGTTTTTTGGGCATAGTACTTCCACATCTCACCCCGTGTGTACTTCTTGCTTTTTTCTTTATGTTTCTCATTGCTAAAGTGTACCCATTCGCCAAATAAACAGTCCATTTCTTTTTCAATGCATCTTTGTTCCGTTATTCTTTGAGTGATCACGAACATCAGGGAGCTACGAGGATCATCTTAGTCCGGTGTCCGTTGTGTTCTATTTTATATTCGCCGAAAAAAAGCTGTTAAACTTTTTGGGCATAACATATGCCGAAAAAAACCGAAAACTGACTTTTAAAAATAAACACCGAAAAAAGTACGCCGAATTTTGAAAAAATAGAAACCGAAAACGCGGAACCCTACTTACAACTAATAAAATGAAGGAAAATAAAACTGCAAATTATTATTTAGAAAATCAATTCCGAATTCACAACATTTTTGAAACATTGTTCAATTAAGATATATGTAGCACATTTTTTATTACACGTTTAATATTGAATATATATTGAATAGAAATCACCAAGCTTGAGTTTTTTAAGATGTCAAGCTCATTCAAATATCTTATATAGATAACACGTGAAAAACGTCGAAATTTGGCAAAAATGATCAAGAAGACACAGTTCGACAGAAAAAAAATTCCACATTATAAACAAAACAACACACACAATAAGAACTATTTTGAAAGTAACACCAAAAAGTATAGTGCAGTAGTTTGATAAGTGACAAAACGCCGAGCGGTCAAACATGCGATCTCCGACAGGCTGAAGAAACGTCAGTTTTCGCCTCGGTCGCTTCAATCCCCTATAATTTGAAAGCAAAACAAAAAAGAAATGCTCGAAGCTTGCAGTTTACACTCTCTTTCATTTCAAGAATTCTGCCAACACATATTTTTTTTTTCTCAAAATTAAAATTTCGACCCTAAAATCACGTATATTATATCCGGGAAGCTTGTCAAGCTGCCAAGCCAAGTTCCAGTGCTTCCGGTTTGAAATTCTTCGCATGTACGACGTTACGACACCGTGCCGAACTTGCTCGATTTCGATAAGCAACGGGAAGTATACACAGCGACCAGCACGTCACTCTCAATATGCGTCCAGGAGGAGGACACAGAAGCCAAACGACCTACAGGCGAGGCCTTTATAGCACGCGGGCACGAGGTCGTCTGAACTTTGGTTCCTCTTTGTTTGCCCGTCATTGTGCCGCTGCCACCAAACACGCCGGCGAAAACAACGCGGCCAAAGCCTTCATTAGTTTTCTTCTTTCTTTTTTTTCCACCCGTCCCCCGGCTTTTCTTGTTTCTATACAACAAAACTAGCAGTCAACACGAACTCTGAAAGTGGGGCTCAGATATCGATTTACCCACCGGTTTTGTCAGTTTATCTGCTTGTATACGCTAGAGAGGAGGGAGCCAAAAAAGAGCTATTTGAAATTATTAGCGAAATAGAACCCCCTTTCCCTTCACATAAAAAACAAACAAACAAACAAAAGAAAAAGCTGACAAGTTGGAAGTGCGCGGGCGAGTGTTCGCCGAAGCTTCCTTTCATACGAGATCTCCCGTTAACAACTGCTAAGCGTCTTTGTTTTGCGCCGAAATTGCCGCCAGCGCGGAATCGCGAAACACGACTGCGTCCTTCGAGTTTTGCTGCCTCGGACTTTTTTGAGGCTTTTATTTCTAAGCGCAGGCAATACGACAGAGTGCCAGAGGCGGTTTGCTTGGACAGAAAAACGGATCACAAAGGGAGTACATTAACGTTCTCCGTTTCGGTTTTCTTTTTTTGGCGGACTAGGCCGCTCTCGATGTTCGAGCGCTGTCTCGGCATGTCCTTGCGTGCTGTCGGGGCACTTTTGGCGACGCAGCTGCTGATTTAAAGTCAGCGACGGACGATCCGAAGCCCAGCGGTTGATGAGATGCGCTCTTCGCTACTCAACTCCTTTGACCCGGTTCATTAGCGGGTACGGAGGACACGTGAAAAGAGAATTAAAACCGGGTTCTTTACGCGGCAGGTTTGACCCACTGATATATATTGCAGTAGGCTGGATCGCGGATCGGGAGCCCGACGGTGGTAGCACCGGCGGCCATTGCTTGACACCAGGCAATACACACAAATCTACGGAGAAGAATGAATAAATGAAATTGTTTAAGCTTGTGTGAACTGCCTTGTAAAAAACGTTTATGAGGTTTCGCTGGAATAATAAGACAGAATTCGCAGTCGCCAGTAACTGTTGAGAAAGTAATTAAATCACCCAAACAGCGTTCCAATCTTTGTCGTCTGCTGCCATCAACGGAATTCGTCTTCTCGATTGCTCCCAATCGTTGTATTGCTTAAAAAAAGGTTTTTGCTTAAAATAACTTGCAACACGAACACATGTTCTTACGATAATGTATTACCAAGAGCACGAGCAGCTCACCTCGCAAGTCTGCTGTTCTCTTCTCGTAGACTGTCGTTCTCCGGCAGTGGTTGAGCAGAAAGACAGCGCACAACACAGCAAGGATCACGAGGAGCCCATCGCAGCTGTTTCTGGCTGCGACTGATGGCGACCATGGAGGCCATTTACCTCGTGCGGTCAAAATTCATCACAGAAACACGGCTCGACTGGCAATGCTCGTAGAGAATGTGGTGTACGAACATCGTTATAGTTTTTTTCACTTCCGTTTCGTCATGAATTAATTACGAACGGGATCCTGAATATTTTCCGACGAATTGATTGTTACCGAACGCAGTTTGGGTGACATAGTGCTCGTATGAAATTCGTGAGCTAGATTCGGCTGAAGAAGAAAAAATAAACCGGTTTTATTTTCAATATTTTAGGGCGGAAAGCATACTTGGTTCTGTATCTTCACTTGCTCGTTTTCGTTTGCCCCAAAGTCAATTTCAATTAGTAAAATTGAAACACTTTCGAAAGTCCCTGAGAGTATGCTTCCCTGTGGTGAACGAGAAACACCTGTCACTGGTCTTCCTTGTTTCAGATCGACCAATGCTTAAAAGTGATGGGCGGCTTTTTCACTGAGACGCATGATCATTGAAGCAGTATACGAATCACCCTCCTCGTTGACTCGGATGGTTCAGAGAAAGACACGAGTGTGTTGCGAGACACCAATACAAAGAATTATCTACAAGTAACCCCGCGGGAAGGAAGGAAACCAAAATGCCACTCCATGAAGGTTTAACATTCGATGCGTGAGCAAGAAAGAGAAATAAAAAAATAAAATAAAGTGAATGAGCTTAATTAATAAAACACGGGAAACGGTTTTGCGAACCGATGTTCCACCAATCCACTCCGTGAGGTCGCTGAATAATAAACATAAAAAACAGCTTGACGGTGTTTGCGAACTAGCTTACAGGCATGCACAAGAGTAGAAAACCAAGCGCTCTTTCTATCATCTTGTGCAGCTCCCAACGGCGGCAAACCTAACATCCTGGAAAACCAACCCCTCGGGCAGGGAGGAAAAATATTGACCGGTTGAACACTCTCTCTAAATCTTGTGGGCAAACAACGGCTAGTAGAACAGCCGCAGGCGCTATACATCTATTTATTTTTCCGCTCGTGCACACTTGCCGCGAGCCAAAACGCAGATCTGAGTGTCATTTCTTTAATTCTGGAGATTGGGGAAACAGGACGAACAGGACAACTCAGCCACAGGAGATCACGGACAGGACTACACGAAGCGGTGATCCGTAGTCGTCCTGTCCTGTTTCCAGATGTACGTAACGCGTTACAAGTAACAGATTACTTGTAATCGATTACATTTTACTGTAATTTTGTAACGCTTCAATTACTTCCTCTAAGGATTAACTGCTCATTGTAATTGAACTACCTTTTTGCTGTAATCGATTGCAAAATTACCCATTACAAATTTTCTCAATTTCTCTTCTTTTCTTTTTCTTTTTTTTTTTTGGGGGGGGGGGGGTGGGGGGGGAGTGGGAGGGGGGAAAGGTTAGGTGTACTGGAGTCACTCAGCTCTAGGCATCTGTCTTTTTTCTCTTTTTCGAAACCACTAAGAACGGGACCTCGAGGATTAGTAGGCCACTTCACTAAGCTTCGTTTCCTGGGTACATTTTGTTTTGGGTACACC
>JAZHYW010026515.1:0-15701 GCA_037355805.1 Ixodes ricinus | reverse complement strand
TACTTCGTTCCGGTGCATTATTTAACTTCCGCTCTTTACCTTGTGTATATTACTCTATGGCTACGCTGCCATATAGAGTGGCTCTAGTACCGCGGCGCCAACCATCGTTGTGGAAACGCGCAAGACACGTGCGAGGAGCGGGTGCTCCGCTACCATTCGCTTCCAATGGCCGCTCATTTCAGTAGTGTGCCAACTCCTTCCAAGGGCCGCTCGAGACACGGGCCTCGTGTACTGGCGCATTTGACGCCACTTGCAAGACAAACGCAATCCCATCTAAGGGCTTTAGTCCAGACAGATAAAGGGAGATCGCCGGCGCAGTGGAATAAGAAAAAAAAGGATCGTTGTCCAAATGGGTAAGAGCACACCAGCTCGTAGCACGTGGAGCGAAAGATCGCGCTGTATAACCCAGGCATCCTGGGTTCAATCCCCACCTCTGCCCGTTTCAATAGACCATTTGCTGTCTTACCCAAGCATCAAGGAGAATGCGGGGATTGGTGTTCCACGCGCCACACGCGCACGCCTTCCTGTATAAAAGATTCAGTAAATAACCAAAGAAAGCATTGACGAACGCGCGTGCAAGATGCCATTTGTTTTAGGTTTTTGCTTTGGAAAAGTTACTACTGCTGAGGCCAGCACGTGCGGCGCGTGGAACACCAATCCCTGCATTCTCCTTGATGCTTGGGTAAGACAGCAATAGGTCTATTTGGATCAGCATTGTACCGGCGTGCGGTCGTCTCTCACTACTGCGTGATGCACGTTAAAGACCTCAGGCTACCGGTTGTACTGCACTGGCTAAATTGGTCATCTACTGCTGGGAGACGAGTCGCCCGTTGAGGCACACTATGTTCAAGGCTGTATAAATATACTCACACCCCAATTTGTTTCAGACAGATAAGGTAGCACCGCTTCATTCCACCGTGACATAGTAAAATCACTGTTGAAAGAGGTGTTCATAACGGACAATAGCATAGTCAACTCCCGAGGTTATTTATGAAACGCTAAAGTTATTTAGAGGTTGATGTGATTTTGCATAAAAATTAAAAAGGTGCAAAAAAAAGACGTATGTCTTATTTTTGGTAGAAACGTATTGTCTACCATTGATGGCCCGTTGGTTTTCTTAGTCATGCGCAAAAACGGAAGTGTTACTAAGTGCATGCTCTTTGTAATGTTTTTAGAAAATCTTGTTTTGGCCCGTGTAGATAATTTACGCATCACGGGAAGATTAAACTCTGAAAATCGGACGCCAGCGGTTGGGAAAGAGCGCGAACATTTGAGAGGAGGACGTCAAATGGATCAATAGATAAAATCGAGAGAAGAAATTTCTCTATGAGCGACATCCACCTGAGCCTAATATTGGTCAAAACATGCTTACGTTGTGGACACCTTTAGCATTTTCTTTAATTGGAAAAGAATCTGTCAACAAAATATAACAATAGTCTTTTTTTTTTGCTGCCAAGTGTATCTTGCATTTACACTTATATAAATGTCACATGCGTCCACAACGTTAGTTGTATTTGTTTTGACGATTAGACTTAGGTGGACGTCGGCTGATCCACTGCATGATGGCGGAATAAACGACATTGCGGAACGTGAGAATCTAAAACTTTCGGTGATAATCAGAAATGCTGCGAGCGCAATCGTGTTTGTACCTTTGGCTTGAGCTCCCGCTGCACGAGAACTGTCGCACCTGACGTGCAATCGAACACAAAAGAGCTGACGCTTGTATCCATAATTGTGCAGGAATTCACAGTTTAACACTAGAGGTCAAAATTTTGAAGAGGTCCATTGAGCTTGCCAGAAGCACTCTTCGTAGCTTCTGCGTTACATGTGACTCCTGTTTTGTGTTTTGCACTCCCGTAAACTGAAGGAATATTTACTCCGGACGTCCACTTCCGCTACCAAATAAGATGACATGATCAAGTAAGGATAAGCCCAAAGGTTACTCCCAGTGGAAGAGGGAAAAGACACAAATGGTTGTTGATTTATTATGCCCTTGTTTCATAGAGCGACAATTAGAGAATAAGCAACACCAATAAGCCTCAAGCAAAGAACACAATCAATCTGCGCCCCTGCCCGGTTTGATCTGGATGAGCATCGTACGGGCGTGCGGTCGCGTATTACTACTCAGTGGAGTACGTGAAAGACCCCAACCAGCGGGTTGTACTGCACTGGCTATATTGCTCGTCTACAGTTCAGAGACAAGTCGCCAGTTCAGGCACACTAACTTCCGGTTGTATAAACATACACACGAACACAAATGAAGCACGCACACAAAAGGTATCTTTGACATGCTTGCATGTCTCTCGGTGCTTTTGAAGTAAGCGCGAGTGATTGTAAGCCAGCCAAAGATACATTCGCTTGCGTGATTCATTGCTTGACGCGTGTCGGTGTTGGTTGTTTCTATTAGTCACTCTCGTTGGACTTGGGCATGAGCATAGCGATCCCGCAACTGCCCAAAGCGGCAGTACAACCGGGAGCTTGCACCATTATTTAGAAGCATGCTCTATCATCATCATCATCGTAAACTTTAATAATTAAAAGTGAAAGGACCTTGCGGTCCCTGGTCGGTGCCCTTAGTCCAGGGCTCCGTTGGCCGCCCAGATTCGGTGGGCTAGCTCAACCAGTCGCTGCTGGTCACCGAGCTCTGTGCCGGATAGGGCCGCCTCCCAGAGAGCAGTACACCGTGGCCGCGGTAGGCAGGGGTAACGCTCTTCTAAAGGCCTATAAACAGTTACGTTTGAGAGTGTTTAAGTGAGTTTGACTGCGTTGCGGCTGCGAAAGACCAGGACATCCATGCTTCGTACGTCACGAGCCAAGAATACTCTTTCAAATGAATTTCGCGCTTCATACAAAGCATGGATGCTGCAGTTTACTCGCTTCCGTTTCTTGACGCAGCGCAGTCAAGCGGAACAAAACGCAACTGCGTGTATGGCCATTTAAACAACCTATTATGCATGGCATTAATTCTTACTGTTCTTCATAATCTGACTTCGCCAGCGCTTGCAGGCAAAGACAGTGCAGTATACCGCTGCTTGTCTTTTAACGTGCATCATGCAATAGTGATACATGACAGCACGCCGGTACGACGCTCATCCAGATTGAAACGGACAAAGGCGGTGGATTGAATCCACAATCGGTGAGCTTTACAGCGCTATCTTTCGCTACACGTGCTACCGATCCACGAGCAACAGACATCGCGGTCGAATTCGAGCTTGAGAGAAAACAACAACAAAACAGCGGCAAGAAAATCTCTGGTTTGAGGCATTTGGTACTAGTGTCGCCATCACGTTTAATAAGTTGGAAATAAAATTAACAGGGTGATTTTATTTACACAAATACGCAAATACAACAATATTTTGCTTTCTCGTCATGGTCCTAAAATTAAGATTAGAGGCACAAAACGCGCTAAAAACAGTCAAAATGGTCATATTTCTGGATTTTATTAAAAATATTCAGCACTCTAATGGCAAAATTCAAGGGCCGTACAACCTTTACTACGTTATCATAAGAAACCTCCAAAAGAATGAATACTGTCGTGCATTGCTGAAACTCAGGTTTGTGTAGCGAAATTTGCCCATTGAGTGACGAGCGGTTGAATCCCCCTTAAACACTGGGCTGTGGGGACAACAAGCACGATAACGCGCACAATATAGGCTTATCTCCTGCTGAATAATAAAACTTGTGCATTCAAATTTTTGACGTCATCGCATTGAGATTCTGCGCAGACCCAGATTGGACACGAGTGTGCGCACCGTAACTAAAGCTTGATCTGAAATCACAGAAAACGATTTTTCGTCCTCAGCAAATGTTTAAACTGTTCGTAAGAGAGCAAAGAAATATTACATGAGCTTCCTAACACCGAATCAAATGTTGAGGTAGACGCACTTTTGAAACGCGACGATCGGCAGTTCCGTCTGCACCACACTAAGCACCAAGATGGCGGAAGGCGGAAGGGCCCGGGGTTGCAGTGGATATCTCCGGAGAGCAGAAGGAGCCCCACCAGCAGAATATTTGAAACCGTGTAGGAGTTGTAGGATGTCTGCTTAGCGAGCCGGGGCGGGCTTTTGCCGTAGCAGTCTCGGACGGTTGACCGGAGCTCACCTCGCAACTCTGCTGCTTTCTTCTCCTAGACTGTCGTTCTCCAGCAGTGGTTGAGCAGAAAGACAGCGCACAACACAGCAAGGATCACGGGAGCCCGTCGCAGCTGTTTCTGGCTGCGACTGATGGTGGCCATGGCGGCTATTTATCTCATGCTGTCCAAATTCATCACAGAAACACGCCTCGACTGACAAAGCTCGTAGAAAATGTGGTGTACGAACATCGTTGTAGTTCTTTCACTTCCGTTTCGTGATTAATAATTACGAACGCGAACGGGGTACTGAATATTATCCGACGAATTCATTGTTACAGAACGCAGATGGGTGACACAGTGCTCGTATGAAATTCGTGAGCTAGATTCAGCTGAAGAAAAACAAATGGACCGGTTTTATTCTCAATATTTTAGGACGAAAAGCACACCTGTTTCTGTATCTTCACTTACTTGTTTTCGTTCACCCCAAAGTCAATTTCAATTAGTAAAATTGAAACCATTTTGAAAGTTTCTGAAAGTATGTTTCCCTGCGGTGAAGGAGAAACACCTGTCATTAGTCTTCCTTTTTTCAGATCGACCAATGCTTAAAAATGATGGGCGGCGTTTTTCAGTGAGAAGCATGATCATTGGAGCAGGATAAGAATCACCCTCCTCGTTGACTCGGATGGTTAGAGAAAGACACGAGTGTGTTGGGAGACGCCAATACAAAGAATCATCTTCAAGTGAACCCCGCGGGAAGAAAGAAATTAAAATGCTAGCCATGAAGGTTTAACATTCAATGCGTGAAAGAGGAAGAGAAATAAAAAATAAAAATAAAAAGTGATCCTTAAAGGGACCATGAAATGACCTTTTGACTTTTGCCAGATAACTTTTACATTAAACCTTCAACTTTCACTGAATGCCGAACAGGCATCCGTTTTCGTCTCGGTTCATTAACTTCTACACAAAAAATAATGAAATATCAACTTTTTCTTTCTCTCCAACTAACAACAAAACATGTTGCGGCGTAATTTTGACGGTCGTGACGTACGCTGGGACAGGAACCGGAAGTTCTCTCGGCATTAGGAGAGTGGGAGCGTTAGCGGCGGCGAGTTGGGGGTGTGCCGGTAGGTTTTACTGCGCTGATGTCACCGACGTGTTTTCTGAATCGACGCCTCTCATCGCCGTGATAGCCATGGACACATCGCAGCTGTGCGAAATTCAATGAGATATGTTGCGCTACAGCGACAGCATGGGACTAGTCTCATACGCCGGTATGCGTGTTGGGAAGTGCGGCGAGTCTTCCGGTGAAGACTCCAGAAGTCAACCCAACTGTCATTGTTGGTAAAAGGCGGCCCGTGTCAATCGTTTGCAAAGCGACGTAGATGGAAACGAATCGCCGCGGCGTTTTTCACGGCCTCGGAGATGCAGGAGCGAGCCGACGTTAAAAAGATACGTTTGAACTACGACAGTGTCAGCAAGAGCCGCATAAATACCTGTTCACACCCTGAGTGGACGCGCGCGTTTGATGGAAGTGCTGTATTCGCGTTATGGGTGAGCGCTTCGGGACCGATCTTTACGATTGCAACTCGATACTAACGCGGCACTCGGCAAAGGAAGGTTGGCCCGGCATTGAACGTAGCTCCCACGAACTTTTTAGCTCGACAGTGACGTGCAGTCGTGTCAGAATAAAAATGGCATACTAATAACAAAGTGTACATACCGTGTTACGAAGGTAATCCATACGGCGTTTATTCGAGCTCTTTATCACACAAAACAGAAGATAGAATTGACGAGAGTTCCTTTTCGACGACAGTGTTCATCAACACTGCCTCGGAAAACAAGGAGATGACAAGGGGAAGAGATTGACCTCACCTGTTAATCTAAAATTGGGTCAGCGATCAAACTATAACACGGGAAGGGTCCACAAGGGTCGCGCGGGCATATTCCATTCAGCACGCCGGCCGGTCGTGGGCCAGACGATCTTGGCCAAGTACCGTGCAACGCTGCGCCGAGTCGGAGTGCCTGCTAGGCCTATATTCTGCGCAGCTCGCTTGATCGGAGTCGGTGGATTCCTAGCCGTTGTAGCTTTTCTCGGGTGTTTGTGGATCCAGCGTTCTTGTTCGTCGTGGTCTGTTTCAAGTACTTTTTTCTTGCTGCTTGAAGTCGAGACGCGCGAGAAGAACACGTAGAAAAATAAACGTTCGTTGGTCGTCGCGACCAAGCGACGCTGCCGGCCATGCTGATTTGATCGTAAAATGTGCGTAAAGGCTGAACTCCATGGAACGAATTATGTGGCGAACGCCGCCCGACGGCACGCTCGCTTTGCGCGCGACGTAGCAGGAACTGTGCTGATTCCACGCGCAGAGCAAAAGCCGCCGGGCAAAATTCGTCAGTTATTCGCAACATATTCGTCCCATGGAGTTCCTCCGGAGCTGGCTCTCAGCTTCGCTTACCACACGATAGATGGCGCTTGGCTCTCAGCATTATCAAATTTGGCAATTTTCGCCACACATCTCTAATTATGCTACAAAATGTGGATCTGAATATTATTTAACAAAACTTTTAGGAAACATTTGCCGGCTATTTATTGTTTATGATCTTGGTGCTGGTGAGGTAGGCGCTTACCCAATAGGCGACGTGGATTCGGCTGACGTGCTGCAGTTCCTGCGGATGCATAGCAGTGAAAAGTCAGAGAGCTTTCGAAGGAAAGAAGGCGCAAAAGAGTCCAGTTTTCTTTTAAAAGTTCTATAGCAAAGAATGTTTTTGGGTCCCTATTTTTGTGTTTTTGTGTTTCTTTTCACACCTTTTACGGCGTCCGGTGGATGAAATTCGATTTCAGAATCGTTTCATGGTCCCTTTAATAATACAACACGGAAAACGGTGTCTCGAACCGATGTTCCGCCAGTCCACTCCGTGAGGTCGCTGAATAATAAACATAAAAAACTGCTTGACGGTGTTTGCGAGCCGTAGCTTAAGGCTTGCAAAAGAGTAGACGGCCAAGCACTTTTTCTATCATCTTGTGCAGCTCCCAACGGCAGGCAAACCTAACATCCTGGAAAGCCAACCCCTCGGGCAGGGGGAAAAATATTGACCGGTTGAACACTCTCTCTAAATCTTGTGGGCAAACGTCGGCTGAAGTAGAACAGCCGGAGGCGCTATTAGCGGCGAGATGTATTGGTGGCGCCCTCCTATGGTTCTCTCTCGTGACGTCATTACCTTGCAGAACTACAAGTTCGATGGTGTTTGTAATGAGCATGGTGGAACCTTGAATCATTGCGCTCTGAAACCAACGCTAGCAACACCGTCAATATTGAAGTTCTTCCACTCCTCTTATTTCTGTCGAAAATAAATCCTTTGCTGACGTCATATTCAGCATTCGGCCAATCGTGGAAGCACGATCACAGCGACGCTTTTGATCGCGCACGTCGCAAATACACCTATTTATTTTTCCGCTCGTGCACACTTGCTGCGAGCCAAAACGCAGATCTGAGTGACATTTCTTTAACCCCGGAGAGTGGGGAAACAGAAGAACAGGACTACAGTAAGTAAAAGGCAACTCAGCCACAAGAGATCACGGAAAGGGCAACATGAAACTGAGATTCGTATTGTCCTGTCCTGTTTGCCCACGTTCCAGGGCAAACAAAATTGAGTCCTTAACCAGCTCGCATTCAGCTGCTGGCATTCAGGTGCTGGCATTCAGGTGGGGGCATTCAGCCAAAGCATTATTTTCTTTTGACATCTCGCAAAGGCAGAAAACTAGGCAATGACTCCAATAAACTACTTCCATATATCCGTCACCGGGCTCGCTGCATTCTGGCACCGTTGCTGCAAAAAAAAACAACCGCTGTTGCCAAAAAGGGCGGCGTGGCCTCGTCAGGCACTTCAAAGTGCCTTTAGCCATGTCCCCCGAGACATTTTGTAAGTTTTGTCTCAAATAAATTCATACAAACAAACAAACAAAACAAACAAACCTGTAGGCAAGGAGCGGACCGAGTATGGATTTTGCTGCCCACTGATTCCCACAAAGCATAACGTGGCATTACGCCGCGATTGAGCGCTTCGAGTTTTGAACTAAGTCTATTTGTAGCTGCTCGGACCCGTCTGGTATAAAGCCCCTCTTTCGACGGAAAATTGGCGCCATTCATTGTTATAGACACGCTCGAGGCACTTGCCGTTCGCCGATTTTGGAAAACTCTCGGCGTCTGAAATCCAGCTCAGTGCTGCGCTGTGCCGCCATGATCTTCCCAAGGGCTGCACGTTGCAGGTGCCTCGTTCATTGACGCACCTTGCGCCACTTTTGAAACATAAAGGGGCTTTAGTCTGGTATTAGTGGTGAGATGCTACAGTGGCGCCCTCGTATGGTTCCCTCTCGTGACGTCATGACCTTACTAACAACATGTTCGATGGTGTTTGTAATGAGCGTGGTCGAAGCCTGAAATGATAGCGCTCTCAAACAAACATTGCAAACACCGCAAAAATTGAGGTTCTTCCCTTCCTCCTATTTTTGTCGATGAGAAAATCTTTGCTGACGTCACAGACATCATTCGGCCAATCGTGACAGACCAAACACAGCGACGCTTTCGATCGCGCACGTCGCCAATAGACCATTTGCTGTCTTACCCAAGCATCAAGGAGAATGCAGGGATTGGTGTTCCACGCGCCACACGCGCACGCCTTTCCTGTATAAATGATTCGAAGTAAATAACCAAAAGAAAGCATTGACGAACGCGCGTGCAAGATGCCATTTGTTTTAGGTTTTTGCTTTGGAAAAGTTACTACTGCTGAGGCCAGCACGTGCGGCGCGTGGAACACCAATCCCTGCATTCTCCTTGATGCTTGGGTAAGACAGCAATAGGTCTATGGGGGTACTCACTAGACGCAATATTTGAGGACACTGTTCACAGTCCATGTACGAAAGATGCACGTTAAAGACTCAGGCAAACGGTTGTACTGCACTGGCTAAGTTTCTCATCTGCAGCCAGTGACGTGTCGCAACTTTGAAGTGTCTGACCAACTACACGCTGTATACATATCCACAGAACCCCAGTTATGCAAAGAAGAAGCTCACACTTATAGGTTCTCAAAAGAGGTAATCTTGATGGTGTGAAATGAATGTTGCAAAAGCACTGTAAAAGCTCGCGGTCAGCACGCGCTGAGGAGCTATGCACTCAACTAGTGCCACTAATTATACTCTGTTTCACCTTATGATGTACCGCAGGAAAGGTTACAAGCGCGAGCTCCTTCCTCGGGGGCACATCTCGGCGGCACAAGCTCTCGTGACTTAAGAGCGGCTGCCAACGCTATGAGCTCGGGCTTCTAGCCTTCGCTGCGGTACAACATAAGGTGAAACGAAGTATAAGCTACGCTGCAGAGAACCGACACTCGTGCATAATGTGGCTTAAGATCATGGTTGCCCGTTATCTGATGGTTTATCTGAAATCACACGAAACGCTTTTCCGCCCTTCATAGATGTTTAAACAGTTCGCAACAGAGAAAAGCAATATTATATGAGCTTGCTAACACCGAACCTAACACAAAGTAAGTCTCACTTTTGAATCATGACGATCGGCAGTTGCGTCTGCTCTGCACAAGCACCAAAATGGCGGCGCCAACAACAATGTCGGGGAATAGAGAGTCGATACTGTAAGCGCAGCTCATTTAATGGCTCTTAGACTAACCGCTCTCAATGGCATGTCCTCGTCCTCAAGGTCATGTCCTATAATGGTTGTAAGGCCCGTGGCTGAAGATCGACTAGTAAAGGTCACGTAAGCGCCGGTTGTTAAGCTCCGTTCGCGTAAGCGCCGGTTGCGTAAGCTCGTAAGCGTCGGTAACTGAGGCTGACGTGACCTGACGTCCTTGACGTCGTCATCGACGTCGTCCTGAAGCCGTCCTTCAGGTCGTCCAAGCGGTTGTCCCAGAGGTCGTCGTACACTCTAAGAAAAAGTGAGCACCCCTCTAGTCATCATGCGTTTTGACGGCTGTAACTACCCCACAGGCTTACTTAACTACCCACTGGGCTCGAGCCATTGAGCGTTACCACCCTGTTGGCAGGTGACAAGCATGGGGTAGTCACGTTTTATAAACTCTTGAATTGAACATTCAAGTGCATGCACTCGTTCAATAGTAAAAGTCACTTCAAAAATCTCAAAAAGTACTTGAAACTTGTTTTCTTTGTGCGTTGGTTACCATTTATTCAAATTTGAACCGGTAGAAACAGGCGTGTGGCTCAGTTCGAATAAACTGGCAATAAACAAACATAGCAAAAGAGTACAGGCAACCTTGGTAGGCACCTACTAAAACCCGAGGCAGATAAAAAGTATCGCGGTTGTCCTTTTGGTTCCGTCGCGGGTTTTACCATGTACAGCAGTAAACAGCTGGCAGCTGCCGTCGTGCTCGAGGAATTTACCCAAATCTCTAGAAAAGCACAGGAAGCTGCGCACAGGCGTGAGTTGACTTGAATGTTCGCCGGACGAGATACTCTTGTCGTCTTTTATTGTGCGGTTCAGTAAAGAGCGTGCTCTCATTGAAGGTGTGATCGGTCAGTTCTGCGTGCAGATCAGTTGCAAATGGCCTCCTCGGTTCCGCCAAACTTGCACGCCTGTCATACCCATTTTTATTTTTTTTTGCTTTCAAGTGCAGTGAAGTATGAAGCATTGAACACCACGACTGAGGCCGGACAGGACGAACGTACACAAATATCTGGGATCATGTCCGTTTATTTCAGTATTTCTCTGTCTCGGGATATATGATTCGCCTTCACTGGCTCATTTCATCGAGCATACTCGATAAAAAAATGCTTCAAACAAGTGTGTCATCCCAGGTGGAGTACTTTGAAGGGGACTAGGATTTCAGGCCTTCCGGCATGCGTTCCTTTTACCTATATAAACAAGTGCTATTTGTTTTAGATGTTTTTTTTAGAAAAAGTACTGCTGCAGACGCCAGCAGGTGCAGCGCAGAGAACTATGTTCTCGGCGTTCTTTGATGCTTAGTTAATTTAGCATACGTGTTTCGTGCTCATTCCAGGTGAAGGCACTGTCCTCTTGGCGCGTGGTCGCATCGCATTTTGGAACGGGGACGAGGATTATGGGAAGGCGCTCGCTGCGGGAGCGAGTGAACAGCTGAGTACATGGCGGCGGCCAACCTCGTCGGCGGCGCGGAGAGCGGTCCCGTATGGTCGCCCGCACTTTTTTCCCGAAAACAAACGCGAGCTTTTATTGCCATCATAAGTAAGCGGAATATAGCGGAGGTGCTCGGTGAGGTCGGCCCCCGTCCAAGCCTTGCGAAGTACGACTTGCGCGTCTGAAGGGGTCCCAAAGGCTCCGGCGCAAGCACGAACGACACCGAGAGCTCCGAGCACTGGATGGTAGCGCAGAACGAGCAGCTCCTACCTCGGTGCCGTTCCTGGCTGCGCAGGAGCCTTTCGGACTCAGGGTCCGGTTGGTCCGGTCGCGATCGGCGAGGTCTGGCGCGGCGAAGCGCGGAGGCGTCCTCAAAGCGTGCGCACACACGTCGCCTTTGGTCCAGAGTGACCCGGCGGCCCGGCCTGGAGCCCTAAACGCTTGGGTTTTGATGTTTCTTCCGTCTCGTAACTTCTTCCACAGCACCGAAGACAGCGGGCACGATCTTTACGTTCACTGAACGCGTCGAAAGGCCTCTCCCGTGCGACGCACCGGAAAACGTGGTGCGGCTGGTGCTGGAACTGCATAACTTCGAGCTTTGACACGGCGTGGCGCCACCTTCGTGTGGGGCTTGGTGCGCATTCATGTAAACGTTGCCGCGTCGGCTTCGTTCGAAGAACGAGTGGAGTCGATGCGCTGAAGTCGCTTTCATGTAAACGAGGTTTTGAAAGATACGCGTTTGAGCAGAAACAATTGCAGCGAAAAGAAGAAAACTGAAACAACGTTTCGGGGAGGACCGGCGGACGGGCTTCGCTAGAATCACCTGCGCGTGCTTAGTGTACTCAACGTGTGCTCAACCGCCGCTGAAGTCTTTCAGATATGTAAAAGAGAAAAGAAAATGCATCAGTGTCTTCAGAAAGTTGAGGTTGCAGAAATTGGTTTCGATAATTAATACAATTAATTAAACAGGCTTCTGTATACTTGAAGTGTAGGCTAGCGAGAAAACGAAACTGATCAAAACGTGACGTGAAGCGACGATTCAAATTTATTTATAACCTGCGGTTCACTTTTGCAATAGATTACATTAGAGATTCGAGCGCTTTTCTAAGGGCAGTAGAGGAAAATATTATATACGGGTAAATCTTGCACGGTCTTTTCATATTTATGCAAAATATGACAGTGGTCACCATCCTAATCGGTCACAGAAAATACCGCAGTATATAAGCTGGTGGTGTCGACCAGTCGTGTGTCTAGGAATGTAGAGTGTCAATATCGCATGTTGTACCTTGTACCGTTTGTGAACACGTTCATGTACAAAATGCATATGATGCCTGTATGTCGCGAATCTGTAAAGTGTGGTGTGTATACATATGTGCAAGACTGGCGAGGCGCTCAAAGCAGACTGTTGGTTTCTTTTTGTTTTGTTTGAACGCTGTCCATTAGGTGGCGCTTGTCGCCGCCCAATTCGAGGAGTCGCGCGTTTATATGTCTATTTATTTGAGTGAAAACCATGGAGGCGCTCCATGGCTCCTCGGCTCCTCTACGGAGCAGCCAACGTTACTAGAACTCTCAGTTGGGAAACTCACCGTTGAAACCCGGGCCGCTGGCGTCCACCGAGACCGAGCTAAATGCGACAACAGCGCCACTCTGTATAATTTGTCTGAACTGCGGTCGCCTTGAGCTTTTAGAAAGCATGTTTTTGCGTAAAACCTAACGGAAAAAGCTCTTTTTGTAGTAACTTTTATTGGAGTTTAGTACAAAATGGGGTGCGTGTTGTTTTCTAAAATATTTAGTTCTTAAGGTTTTGCAGTATAATTAATATTGTTTTTATACAACCCTGCCTCAGCGGGGATTTCAGGTAGCGCGTCCTGAGTTAGGCGCATATTAACCACGTTAGTCAACCGCGGCGCGTCCGCTTGGGAGTCGGGGGCGGTACCTCGAAGCCCCTTCCACAGTATCTATTCTGGCCCCAAATTGGCCGATTACAACGAAAATCGAAGTCGCGTGCAGTCCCTGAACTGGCCGCTGCGGGAGAAGTGGCGGCGTTGGGATCGCCATTAGCTCGGTTCTCGTGGACGGATCGGTGCCACTTTTTCAGAGCAGTCTCTATGGCAGTTTCCCAACTGAGTGGTTCTAGTAACGTTGGGAGCAGCCTACGGAGGCTACGGAGGGTTCGGTTCTCGGCCTCTCGTCCCTGTGGGATCAGTCCCATAGCCAGTTGAATGGGTGTTCCGTGCGGTGAATAACGTCAAGTGCGTGCACAGACGCGGTGAGGATTACCAGGGACTTGAAAGTGGATCACGAATGCTAACAGGTGAGCAGGAGCGTTGAATGATCGGAACCGACTCCGCTTGAATCGGTGATGTTTCGCCTCGCCGCTGTCAACCGAAAACGCCGGATCCTTACGGCAAGCACAGCAAGCAGATGCTCTGTTCAATAAAGACACAGGGGTGGAAGCGCTGCGCCAATTGCGCCACCCTGCGCCAGCCTGCTCCAAAACGCCAATTTCAGCTTTTTTATTTTTTTTTATTTTTTTTTACATTTAGCAGAAAACGGTCGGCCACTGGCCACCATGTGGTGTGCACTTTTGTTTAGGCGTCAGTGCGGGTGACTCGTACCAACTCGACTGGGGCTCCGAACCACGTGTAACCGCAGGTCGAGGCGTCGATTTTAGTTCATCGAGAGTGAGATGTCGATTTTGACTACAAAGAGCTTGATATACGAACACATCGGTTTGGTTTCGGGCATTGTTGGTTGGTGCGGTTGAAGCGCGTATGTAGTTGCCCGTGGTCCCGATTTGCCGTGATCGTGGGAGTTGGTGTCTCGGCACCGGTGGGCTACCTCGGCCATCAACATGAGCAGAAGTAATTGGTCTTTACTAGCTTTACCTGTTATTTGGTAGCGTACCATCTTTTGACGCTTAGCCGTTAAGAAACACGTACTATGTTAGTTACGTTTGTTTTTCTTTGCGAACGCAGTTAAGAAACACGCGCTATGTTAGTTTCGTTTGTTTTTCTTTGCGAGCGCATGCACATGCGTCAACATGAGTAAAAATAAATGGTCTTTACTAGTTTTACCTGTTATTTGGTAGCGTACCATATTTGGACGCTTAGCCGTGAAGAATCGCGAGGCACATGCGTTCTATTAGTGGCTGTGATATTTTTAAGACAATATATTTTTCCATCTAAAGTAATATAGATATAGCTTTGTATGTTAAGTTGGGTGTAGGGATTACTGTATTTTATGAACAGGGATTAAGAACATTTGTATTTAATGAAAACAGGTCAGCAAGGACTGCTTTATTTTGAAACATGTTGTGGTACCTTAATTTTTTTTATGGAGACACGCAATGCACAACATTTTATGGAGTACATAAGGTTGCGTTGCTCTTCCAGTCGATGCTTAAAGCTGCATATGTACGAGTGACTGTGGTATTCTAAAGATATAAAATACACATTTTAGTTTGCATCTGAATTTTTGTCAAATGTCAGTAGCCTTGTGTTTTGTTACTAAACTTGATATAGGGCTTTTTAAGCGGTGATTGAACATGTGTATTCTTTATTAAACAAAAACTGTAGTCAGCGAAGGTAGTTTATCTGACACCTTGCAGTGGTTTAGTTTTCTGGATACATGTTTACAATTGGTCTATTAAATAGACGGTTTTGTACTGGCGTGGCTCAAGTTGTGCTTTTATTGTCGGGGCCTCCCATATAAAGTCTATCATGACTCTGTCTGCTGCCGGAATGGTTCTCAAAGCCTTTCCTTTGCATAAATTACCAATATTCCATATCTGAATGCAATAGAAATAGAAAGGTATGTATGTATGTTGCTTGAAAATTATTCTGGGATGTGCATGCATATATTTTTGCTACATTTTCACATTTAGCAACAACAAATCACTTTTAGACACCTCTTTGACCTCCGTGACCTGCTCCAAAACCTACTTCTACGGCTACAAAACTTACTTTTGCTGCTCCCGAGCTGCTCTAGAGCGAGACTTTTGCTGCTCCAAAACTGCTCCAAAGTGGGACTTTTGCTGCTCCCAGCCCTGCTACAAAAGGCTCTAGCCCGCTTCCACCCCTGAGACATCATTCCATTTGTCGCTAAACGATTCCTTCTTTGAATGTTTTCTGGCCGCGAAACAAATGCAGCCCGGTGCGCGAAAGCAGTCACGGACAAACCCGCGAATCCCCCACTAAGTGCGATGCCGGTGCTTCGAGGCGCGTTTTGGGGCGCTTTAGTGCGTACGAAAGACAGCGAACGGGCGTACGCACCTGAGAATCGTATTTTAAAAAGAAGCAGTCCAGCTCGCTAGGCCTTACTGGTATTGCTCCCCTGTCGCTTGCAGCCGCCATGTTGCTTTTGGGGGTGCTCATTGTGACTACTTGTTAATTGCGTGCCGTGTGACTACACATGGGGTCGTTAGTATAACTAAAGGGGGTAGCGACATCTGTGACGGCTTCTTACTACCCCAAAGGTCGTACGCTACGACTATCCTTTTGTTGAGAGTG
>JAZHYW010026514.1:0-15542 GCA_037355805.1 Ixodes ricinus | reverse complement strand
AATATATTTAATACAGCTTGCCATATACCACAAAGTAACAAAGACAAAGCCAGTAATACATAAGCCTACAGCACGACATGTCCCAAGGACCGCTACAAATGCACGCTCACCTCATGGAACACTCCATGCGGCTTAAAGAGAGCAACTTGCAATCTTTAATGGTGCGTGCACCTGCTTGGTGCATCTGGGACCTGCAATAAATTTAGTACAGCTTGCCATATACCACAAAGTAACAAAGACAAGGCCAGTAATACATAAGCCTACAGCACGACATGTCCCAAGGATTCCTAGAAATGCTTGCTCACTTCATAAAGCACTCCATGCGACTTGAAGAGAGCGGCTTGCAACCAGAGGGGAGTGCACCTGCTTGGTGCAACTGGAACCTGCAATAAATTTAATACAGCTTGCCTTATACCAGAAAGTTACAAAGACAAGACCAGTATTACATAAGCCTCCAGCATGACATATCCCAAGGACCACTAGAAACGCTTGCTGAACTCGTAGAACTCCCCATGTGGCTTGAAGAGAGCGGCTGGCAATCTTTGAATAGTACCTACGGGTTCATTTCACTTCCTTGATGAGCCTGAGCACTTTCGGATGAATGCCGCTCTTTGCGGTATGGCATGGTGCACCCCTGGTACCTCTTTTGGGGTTTATCTGGCCAAAGTACCTATAACAAAAATATCACAACTGGGTCACACACTGCAGTAGCCAGCAATCCCACAACAATATCTTGATCGAAGTAGAGTAGGGAAAGGGGATGAGGGTGCTAGTGGAGCAAGTTATTGCTCATTACTATGGTAGCCAATATTATGTGGATGCCATCTTCACTGTATAACTGTGTGACTTGGCGAGCATTAGATAAGTGAATAAACATAATATTATGTTTACTAACCAAAATATGTTAATTACCTTCTTAATTATTGGTATAATGGGCCATGCTGCAATTGCAATTTTAAACGTAGACATTATTAAAGTCTAACCTAAATGAAACAATTTTGTGAAAAAGCAGCAAGTTTTGAGGTAATCCATGTTTTTCGGAAATCGCCGGTTTGAGAGTTTTGGGGTTAGATTACTCTCTTTAAAATTGCAATTGCAAAGGCGTTTGTTAAACCGCTAATAATAATAATAATAATAATAATAATAATAATAATAATACATTTATTGTATCTAGTGCACATCAGTTAGCATGACGGGCACATCAAAGCCAACATGAGGCTTGTGGGATATGCCACCCTAAAATTAACAGTCCAACATAGCTATGCTTTGAACTCGAATGCAAAGGTAAACAACTATATGCAGACGTCTTTAGGATGTCACGGGTGTCATGTGACACAGTTAGATACAGACACACACATGCACATACACACAAACATATGCAACGTTAGGTTTAAAAATAGCGACTGTAAAAAAAGAGGAAGCAATGATAACCTCGTTAAGAAAAATATCATGCACTAATGATAAACAAACGCAACTATACTAAACACAAATAACGCAACTATACTAAACACAAGTTCATTAAACCGAGTCCAAAGGGGAAGTGTCACGGCCGGGGTGTCTGAAGCTGCACAAGTGTAATCTACAGTGAAATAAAAAAAAAACTAAAAAGCTATGTAATTAAACAGTTGACTTTACAATTTTTGGTTAATTAGTAAACATATTTTGACGTTTATCCACCTGTCTAATGTCCGCCGAGCCCTACAATTATACAGTGAGGACGGCATCCACATATCTATCACCTTCATTTTCCTTTACAATCCGTTCAAGATTACAAAAAAAAAAAATACTATGTATCACAAGAAGTTTTTGTCGTCATTCCAGCTGTCTAAAGAGTCAGGTATGCAAATGAATGAACAGTATTCATCAATGAGAAATGAAACGAGAAAGCGCAGAAGAGTAAATAATAAAATATAAACTTCTGCGAAGCCGATCAGCCGTTGGGTATGCTGAGCTCATTATTACGATTTCGCGAAATGTTCACCCCTAAACTGATAGTGCGGTGGAAGCTGCATGTTCGTTTCACCAGTCAACTGTCGATTCTGCACGTGATCACCGCCTCTCCGCATACTCACGCGGGGAGAGCGAGGTCAAGCGATAAGAGGCTTTGATTATAGTTGGCGAACAAGTAGCTTGCACCGGACTGTCAACTTAGGCGTAAACGGAATATAGGACATGCAAAAACCTAAAATATATGTACCGTATTTTCCGGGCTATAGTCCGCACACGGTGTATAGTTCGCAGGGGCAAATTTGGGGTCGAAAGTATAAGTTCTTGCTTAGATAGTCCGCACCCGGTGCATAGTCCGCGTGCCGTGCAGAGTCGGTTAGTCGACACGAAAATCTTTTCATAGACGGCACACCTTAACAAATGTCTGCCTTCTTAGCTCACAAAGAGGCGCGTATTATGCACAAATCATCGTTAACATACTCTTTCACTCACAAAATCCGTCACGTCTCCTCATAATGAACGATCTTGAAAAACAAAATCGTGTATAGTCCGCACGCATAGATAGTCCACACAGCCTAAAATTTCAACTTTTAAACATGTATAGTCCGCGGACTATAGCCCGGAAAATACGGTATAAAAAAATAAGCACACTGTTAAATATAAAGTCAGAGCCAGCAGCGAGCTGCAGAGTGAATGCTTACAATAATTAACCCTCCCAACTGCTTGAGAAATTTCCCGTCGAATTACGAGGGCGGGCAATATCTTTATGTACGTACCTCTTGGAGACTCGTGAATCGAGTGCACTGTAAAGTCCCGTTTTCGAAGCCGCTAGAACGTCGTTCAATGATATTACATCGTCACAAAGATGTTAGCCGCTCGCTTATGTTGTCTGGCTGCATGAATGTTGTTGCAAAAACAAACACAGAAACTAAGCTTCCATAAAAGCTCGCACTCACGAGTTCTCCTAAGAGATAAAAGGCGCAGGGCTCTGGGTAAAGGCGCCGCTGCAGCACGGATAAATAAAAAGTAACACGTGCATACTATAACGGAAACATAACGTGCTGAAAAAGGAACACCAAAAGCACGACGTGTCGGAGGACGCCCGTGTTCTCAGACCGCGGATTTCGAACACGCTCGAGCGCTACCACGTGTGGATGGGGTTTCCGTCTTCAACCGAAAGCACTCGAACCGCGAACATAAAGTAATATTCGATTTCAATAAGTAAGCAAGACATTGCAAGGATAAAGACACATTGCATACCTTGAAGTGGGCGATTTAGTCGTCGATGAGAGCTGAGGCTCACGATGTCAAGAGCCACCGAGGCGAGTTCGACGAACGACCGACGGCGATAGCTGTGACAACGTCTGTCAGCGACTGCGCGGTACCAGCGGAACGGCGCACGACACGGAGCGAGCAAAACAACAGAGATGGGAAAGAGCAGGCGGCACGCAACGCACCAACACCACCAACACTTCTAACACCGCCATTCTGCGAGAGAGGACGGTCGAGAGAGACCTGCGCCGCTGCGCGCTGCGCGGCGGGGCATTCAACTCCTCGCCATCTGCGCATGCTTGCACTCCTGGGACTTCGGCTTTTCTGGAAGGCTCGGCTCTCGCGCCAAATAAATAATGAGGGCATCCTCGTATTTTGAAATGATGAGCGTGCCCGTCTTTTTTGACGAGGGAAAGACACGTGAAATTGACGTCGATTTTTTACAGTGTAGTCAGAAAGTGCTCAGCAGTCGCGCATACAGCGATGGCCGCTAGTGAGGACTCCCGATAGACGCTTTAAATACAGTGTTCTTTAAACATGCGCCAGATCGAGCCACCATAGCCGACCTTCTCTTGTGTTACCGAGATGCCGGGCCAATGAAGCGGGCGTTGACGAGCCTCCACAAATACCTATGCTGGGGAGAAGGACACAGTAGCACCCAAAAGCTGCAATAACCTATCCTGTTGTGGTAAGGATGAAGTGAAGCTGACAGAACTACAGGGAACAAAAACTGAAGGTTGGTTATAGCGGCGTCCATGCACAGCTATCTGAAAGCGTCTATAGCACGAAAATTGTACGGAAAGAAAAGTATCTCGGATGTAAATTACCTAGGACTGATGGTGAATTCCGCTCACAGATATGGAGCGCTCCAAAAGCGTCCCTTTTGGAGCGCGCATCTTCCGCTGGCAGGTCCGGCTCAAGTTTGTCATCTTCCACTCGTAGATTTGTGGCAGCACCCTCCCAGTTGAGCGCCTCAAGTGTCAACCCCGCCGAACTTGATCTTGACGGAAGTTGACAAAGATCGCGCAACGCCATTTCCTTTAACTCGGAGGTGCGCATGCACGCCGAGGTCGCGAGACCGGCCGGGCCGTCGAGTTGGATCTGTTCGTATGCGTCGGTTGTTTACGCGGGATTGGGACGGCTCAAACGCTCCTACCTCGCGTATATCAGGGGTGTAGAGCCGGGACTGGAGCGTGGCAAATCGTAAGTGCCGACATTGCTTACGTTTGGACACTGCATGCCGCCGGTGTCTTCTAGTGCAATAAAGCAAGAACAGACTTGTCAACGGCCGTGCAAGTGGTTGTTCATTATCTGTTTGCGTTTATTAAAGTCTTACGAGCAATCTGAAGTCCACCTATGTCGATCGCTGTGCGTGCCCGCCGCTTTGCGGCGGCCGAAAAGAATGTGACGATGGCGAAAGCGGACGTCTTCGTGGTTATTTGTGACATGGGCACCGTTGTACGGATATTGCGCCCGGCCTGTGTCGCATGTCATTTCCCCAGCTAAACAGTAACAGTTCTGACTGGTCGTCGGAAAGCCTCACTCGGCTAAGGCGTTGGTCGGCTTGTCAAGTTCGAGCAGCGGCCATTTTGAATGGCAGACCGTCTCGGGAGGGTCTCTCCAAAAATGCGAGTCCATTTTCCGCTCGCCGATTTGGAGCGGGTCTCACGGAGCGGCTCTTGGCCTCTCTCTCGCGGATTTTGGAAAGCGCTCCGACGTACCAGCTGAAGTGTCCATAAGCTTATTTCGGAAGCATAAATTATGAGAATGCGTACTGAAAACGATGCGCTTTGTTTGCTTGACTATTCTTATATTTCGAAGGCGTGGAACAACAAGATGCCGAGCGCAGTGGCAGGTGGATCAGGCTGATGCTTCCACGAACCGGAAGTGTGAGCGTGCCACGAGCGAATATGTTTCCTTACGTGGATCGCAGACTGGGCAGAAATGAAAATAAGAAAATATAAGAAGGAACTTGGGAGTTAGGTGTGGGTCGAGTAAACAAGCCGTCCGTCGGGTCCCCAGGGCGTCGTTAGGGGCCCCGGTGGACCTGAACTAGGGAGAGGGAGAGCGGCAGCGTCCAATATTCCCGGCTTATATTGAATGTCCTCGCGCAACACCAAATCCCCCTCCCCCTCCCCCCCCCTCCCTCCCCACACACACACAGACACACTTTTTTTTCTTCGATGTAACTACGTGTAATTGTTATATGAGAAAAAGATGCGTTAATAATACCTCATCAAACTACATGTATCACAAAGAGTAAAAGTAGAGGCAAGCTTGACCCTCTTTGACCAGAGTCTGGGTATTTACACTCTAAAAAACGTTTGTGCGTCAATTCACGCACAACACTCGGAGAGCCAATCACCGCAACTTACGGAGACAGCTCAGCGAATGACGATGCGGAAAAATATGTTTAGACCAAAAACCGCAGTCTGAGTTGTGACATTAAGCAATGCAAAACGTCACGCTTGCATTGCTTAATGTCACAACTCAGACTGCGTTTTGTGGTCTAAACATATGTTTCGGCATCGTCATTCGCTGAGCTGCCTCCGTAAGTTGCGGTGATTGGCTCTCTGAGTGTTGTGCGGGAAAGTAGACACACGGGCTTTTTTTAGAGTGATAGGCCCTAATTCACCAAACAAGTGCCAACGTTAGCCTTCACTGCAGCTAGTCGTGTTGTCATCTGGCAGCTTTAGGTCTAAATCGCCAAACGAGTGCCAGAGTTAACACCTTTACTACTGGTTCTCTGGTTGATCTTTCGTGACATCTTTCGTTCGAGTCTGGCACTTTGGCAATTATGTGGAAAGCCAGAGTAAAGTCGCATAGCCAAAGGAAAAGTAGTTTTGCACTTGGAGCAAAGGCGTATTAGGGCCAACCTCGAAGGAGAACTGTAGCGAAATTTCGGCCACGTTGAGCTTGTGCCAAGTTGGGCGTTTCTCACGCGTGCTACCCGAGGAGGGTCACTGACAGCTTAAACAACGGAAGACGCGACTTATTAGGATTCTAGATTCTTGATTCGTTCTTCACTGGTGACGTAGCGATGATAAGATTCTCGGCACTCGCCTCGCCCTGCGTTTCTTAAAGTGTCCAGTTCAACACCTCCTACATAAGAAAGCCCAAGTGCCGAATTTGTCCGCATCACCAAAGAGGACCTCCTTCTGCCAGAGATTAAACACGACTACGGCGTCGGCGTTGGGCTAGGGCTCGTGTGCTCACTGATTGGACGCGAGTCACGGCCGAACGCTCACGCCGTTGTCGTGTCCCGTCTCTGGCTAAAGGAAGCCTCCTTTGCTGACGCAGGAAAACTCAATACTTAGGCTTTCTTATCTAGGAGGCGTTGGTCAGTTACAGTATAAATAGGAGAGCCCAGAAAAAGTCGCAAGTGTTGAGCTCCGACCATCATGTGAGCGCATCCGACGAGATAGCGGCTCTAGCCGATAAAGGCTGCGGACAACGAAGCAACGAGCGTGAACATAATAGTCTATGGCCTGCGATTCTTAAGATGTCAGTAGGGCGACAAACTTATCCTTTTCTCCGTTTATCTATATGTAATAGGTTTTAACTTTTGAGTTAGATCCGCTTCCCGGCGGTGACGACAGAAGACTATCATTTTCTAGTTTCTTTTCCCCTTAATATTGCCCCGAAATAATCTGTCACACATCGGAACAGCGCTGGCGCGAAATGGAGGCGACTTGGGAGCTTGCTCAGTCAGCTAGTTCGTGTCTCGTAAATCTCTGCAGCCTCCGACAGCGGGTGTGCGACACGACTCGCACTCGGCGCTCCGGAGGTTCGGCGAGATGCAATTTTGATCCGGCCGAAGAAGAAGCAGGCCCTCCCGGTGCAGGGATCCGAGAGACCCGGCGGTGCGAATACACAGCAATAATTTGGCGGGCGCCGTTATTCACGCCCGACACCCCATTGTCAGGCGCGGAGCATCCTTCTTGCTCAGCCGGGAACTCGGCCGGAAGCACAAAAGGAAATGTATTCCAATCGATGCAGGCGGGCACAAGGACTCCTCGCAAGCCGCAGGAAACTGGGTCGCAGACTTCCTTAGAGGCGAACCCCGGACCACAACCCGCACAGGAGCAGGGCCCGGTCCTGCGGGGGCATTATGTACATACGCTCTCTCAGAAACTCCCGAAGTGCGCCATGATACGCTCGGATTCGCCAACCACCGGTCGCATTTTAATCAGTTCACGTGATCAGCCAACTATAAGGGCCAACGGCATTGCGCTATACACTCTAAAAAAGTCTGTGCGTCTACTTTCACGCACAACACTCGGAGAACCAATCAGCGCAACTTACGGAGGCAGCTCAGCGAATGACGATGCCGAAACATCTGTTTAGACCAAAAAAACGCAGACTGAGTTGTGACATTAAGCAATGCAAGCGTGACGTCAATTGACATTTAGCAATTTGCATTGCTAAATGTCACAACTCAGACTGCGTTTTTTGGTCTAAACATATGTTTCGGCATCGTCATTCGCTGAGCTGCCTCCGTACGTTGCGCTGATTGGCTCTCCGAGTGTTGTGCGTGAAAGTAGACGCACAGACTTTTTTAGAGTGTGTGTGTGATTGCGTGGCGTAGTAAACTAAAAAAGTTCGTGCGTCTGCTTTCCCGCACAACACTCTGAGCGCCAATCACCGCAACTTACGGAGGCAGCTCAGCGAATGAAAATGCCGAAACATATGTATAGACCAAAAAACGCAGTCTGAGTTGTGACATTAAGCAATGCAAAACGTCACGCTTGCATTGCTTAATGTCACAACTCAGACTGCTTTCTTTGGTCTAAACATATGTTTCGGCATTGTCATTCGCTGAGGTGACTCCGTAAGTTGCGGTGATTGGCTCTCCGAGTGTTGTGCGGAAAAGCAGACGCACGCATTTTTTTTTAGAGTGTACCCTTTTTGAATACGGTCGTGTAAAGGATATGAGGTAACCAGCGTGCTCTCAGACATCCGCTTAACATGTACTGTTTCTGAATCGATATCCCATGGAGTCGTCCAAGCGGTTACCCAATCTCCTTCCGTCTAAATAACAAGTGCACGTAGCTTTAAAAGTGAATAGATCGCTTGGACTGAAACCCGTCAGGCCTCCGTCACCTTCTTAGAACTTTGACGACCGTTCTCAGCTGCTGAACGTCAGAAAGGTTAAGTAGCGATCTTCCTGATTTTGATAAAAGAACATGCGCGCTGCGAACTACGCCAATTAGAGCTGCGCTTTTTTCCTTCGAACACTGGGGTGTTTTAAAGTAGCGCTCGAAATTGTATTGCACGTTCTATCTAGCAGTTGGACGCTAAAGCAAGAGCATATAACGCCAGAAAGAATTGGACTGGGGCATCACCGCCGCAACTTAAAACAAAAGCATGCATCTCCTGCTGGCAGCTCCATATGATATAGTCAGAGCTTTAATTGCACATGCGAATTGCGGTGACATGGAAAAACGTTTTTGCCTTCGACAAAACCTTTCTAAATTAGCTGGAAGATGCAAAGACGATGTGAGCGGCCATGTTCACTCACTCGTCGGCTCGCGCCGACACAGTGACCGCTCTCATCGTAAATGTGTTAGTGGCAGGGCTGCCGACACGGAAAGTCAGAATTGCTCTTGCGGACACATGACATTTCCCTATCTCTGCCGAAATTTACCTTCCTTGTCCAAGTAATTATATAATGCTAAATATTCGTGTTTTTTTTCATCACTTCTATTTTTACGGTGAGAGACATATTACGTAGCCTTTATGCCTCGCGTACGTTTCGCGAAAATGAGTTTATCGGGCCAAAAGAGTGGTCAAAGCAAATCTGGCAAGAGGAAGTATTACGGGGAGATTCAAACTGACGAAGCCCAATATCATCGGCGGTAGGAGATTCTTGTTTTCGATGCATGCTTGGAGTCGATTGAGTACCATGTGCACGAATAACTCTCCGATACACGAAGTCAGGGAGATCGGTAGCAGGTTCTCTAATTTGGAAGGTTTTCCGGTCTTGGGGCTTAGGATGTTTTCGGCGTGTTTTCAACCTGTCAGGAGGATGTCTTCCTTCCAGTTCCGATTGAAAAAGTGGTGAGGGTTTCGAGGGAGGTGTCGCTATCTTCCTTTAGACAAAGTAGTCGGCGTACTGGGAACAATTCGATGAAACGATCACAAGAACCCCACATTGACCACCTTCGAAAAGTTCGGCTACTTTCGAATGTACTTGGGCAAAGAAGCGAAAGCAGCTGTTGCTGGATTACCAAGGATTGAGACCTGCTGCGCGGATACAATAGATATCCTCAATCGCAGTTTTAGAGGCAACCCTATCTTCGCCTTAGATTTTAAGCACGTCATTAAAATATGGTACTGCTTTAACAACTTCTTTAGCGCTTTTTATAATAGTCACTCCAAAACAAAAGTTGTAACACAAGCTAGAGTTCTCAAACACGAACACATGGAACACGACACATAGTAAGCATCATTTCATGGACGGCGCTTCACGAAATATTGTTACTCATGCTAAGTCTGTATCTTGGACATGGTGTCTGCATCTCCAGAGATCGCAGTATTTCTTGTTGTACTCAAGTTTTCTTTCCCGGGAAGGCACAGTGGCGCACTCAGAAGCTGCGAGTTCACTGGTCCCTTCCCCCATAATTTTCACGGCGGCGGTGAAAACTGATTTTGCCGAAAAAAGTTGCTTGAGTGCTCCTCGGTGTTGCCAGATGATCGCACAACAAACCGCCCAATGGACGGAGGAAATAACCCAAACGTATCTAAAGTCACTAAACTTCGATGTTATCTCGAAAAAAAAATCATAATTGACCAATAAATTTCAAGATATACACGGTGCCCAAAAGTTCCTTCAAACTGGCAAGATTGCATTTATTCCCACGTAGATCGAAATATTACCTTAATATGGGAAATTTCCCTCTGTTTGGCAGCCCTGGTTAGTGATCTCGTAGCGCTGGCGCCGATAACTTTATACCTGCCGCAAGAAACAAGTGCCTGGCGACCGTTGCCCACCTTAATGGTACTTCAACACAGTTTGTGGTGTGTACCCACAGGTTAGGTTAGGTTAGAGGCAATGACACATGTGCGATGACGCCAAAAACTGGCATCATCGCAGTGGCGATGACGCCATTTTCTTGGCTAGGCAAAAGGCTTGGAAACGTTATTATAAAACTCTATATCGTTGCGTCGCGATCACGCGCCGCGAACTCAGTCATAGTCCGGCAGCCAAGCGTAGAGCCCGTGATCGATGGCCCGGCCCCCTACGATGACGGGAGACGTGGCCCAACTCTTGACTGGCCGAAATTAGAGGCCACGGCTCGTGAAGTTTTCCCTTTTGCGCTTACCCTTCCGGTTAGTTGCGTCAGCGCGCGTAGAAATAGACGCACCATAATCATCAGCCTGTTCTCAGACATCATGCATTTATTTGATCGTGCGTTTGGGTCAGGCAATAGGACTGCCAACACAAGTGTATCGCGATAGTATTCCAGAAATACACTTTGTATTTGCATTTATGTATCGGGACTAACCTTTTCAAAACCATCTGTGCTTCCAGTATCTAAATATTAGAAATGTGCGAATAGTGAAATTTCAGCTCGAATCGAATTTGAATAAAATAATGCTGAATAGTAGCAAAAAAGAAATTAATGTCGATACTAATACTGAAAACCAATAAATCTATTCGCAATTTTCACAAGACGAGTATTTATTCTTCCGCAGGACACGCGGAACAAACCGAGGCTATCTACGAACAGAAACGGTGTCGACGACCACATCGAAACGACAAACTCGAGATACAGCTGACAGATGTGTCCACCCATCCACGTGTGGATTCGCAGCGTGCTGGGTGAATGGACGGACATGGGTGGACCGTCTGAATCGGGCGATGTGTTGCATCACATATAATCCGTTCCACTCCAAGTCTGACCGCAGCCGATGCAACGATCCAATGTTGCCAAGCAAGCCGCTCCAAACGTGCATCATCACGGACGCTCGTTTCCTTCGTTGCTTTGGACGGCTGAGCCAATCACGCACAAACAAAAAATGCACGTTCCATAACTTTGAATGATTGGTTTAGTCTTGCTGATAGCAAAGCCATAGAGACGATGAGCGCCATGACTAGGCACTTTTGGAGCAGCTTGATTGGCAGCATTGTAGCGTAGCGTCGGCTGCGGTTGCCATGGTAGTAGACGCAGCAACCGAGAATGGGTTTTTAGTGCGCAGAGTTGGCTGCAGGTGGCGCAAGATTCCTGAATTCAACCTAAAGATGTGCGTTAGTTGACGGGTCTGTTTTTTTGTCGAGCGCATCCGGGAAGCTAGGAGCATGACAACTTCGTTCGAGGAATGCCAGACAAACCACTTTGTGTTGTAAATTGTTCGTGAGTCCAAGTTTCTGAATTTAGGCTTGATTTAGATCCATCGGAAGCATGTGAAGACTACTTCTCCATATGAACAGCGTTCCTGAGTGAACCAGATTTCTAGCCAACAGTCACTGATATTTGATGTATCCATTTATTCGAAAACTAAAATACTAAAGCTCTGAAAGTCGAATCGAATTATTCGGTTCAATATTATCCTATTCAAACTGAAAACTCTAAAATTCGCTCATCCCTATAAATATATTTCCGGGCGTATTCCTGATATCCGGATACTATCAGGGGCCGATGCATCTCGTTTTGTTTTCGAGGAGACCTTACCCTAAAACAAAAGTTCATCCTCGAAACACCAGATTGCAGCATGCTGTTTCTGTAGTTTATCACGAAAGTTCAAGCTGACTTTCTTGAGAGGAGTGGAGGGAGTTCTGAAGAGGACTTTGAGGCTTCATTGTTATGCCGACAAAGGTTCGTACGGAATGTTTTCTCTCCAATAATGCCTGACCTCCCTGCTCTATTTCGTACGGATAACGAATGCTTTACCTTTTGCTTTAGGTGGTCCACTATTCTTTCGGATTCCAGATGTTGAAGGTGCTATCGGCTGGAGCCTTACAAGTGCACCATTGCGAACCAGACAAAGGGGACGGGGGACGGCGGGGGTGGATAAAGTGTACATGTTCAGATCCAGCCAAGAGATAGTATTAATTACACATTAGAAATAAACCCCTGTTCTACTATATATAGGTAAAATAGAAGAAAATAGTAAGGAAGTGAGAAGGGATTGAGCTGGCTAACCATTAATGGAATTAATCGAGTATGCGAAGGCACCTCTCAAGCATGATGATGGTGGTGGTGATCTATTAGTGATGTTGATATTTTCCCAAGATGTGGAAGAAAAAGAACCTTGTTAGTTAAGTTGCGAGGAACAGGAAGGCGACTGATGGCTGTATGAAGGTTATTAGATTGATGAATAAAATATTAGGCAATTAGAATATATATGCAATATGATCACGTTTTATATTATTAAACTCATATTAACTGAACCTTAGACCAATTTTTACGAGGATGAAGGTAATTTTCTACCTTAATCTGTAGATCACTAAGTCTTAAACATGTATCAGAGTGCAGAATGCCTAATGTTATTAAAGGGAAGATATTGCGATGTTCATTAAATATCAATATTATCTTCTTTATTAGTAGTTATGCATAGAATATAAGGAGATCAATTAAAACGTTAATTTATG
The DNA here is from genome assembly GCA_037355805.1 of Ixodes ricinus. NCBI lineage: Eukaryota > Metazoa > Arthropoda > Arachnida > Ixodida > Ixodidae > Ixodes > Ixodes ricinus. Next base: position 2,728 of record JAZHYW010026514.1, on the reverse strand, counting down.
ATGATTGCTTAAATTTTACTTTCATAAGTTATCTCGAGTTATCAAGGTAAACTGTGAAATTAGTGATATTTTGTAGCAGACTCCTCTCGTATTCAAAATCTGCTGTTTACTTTAGGTGTTTTTTTTAACCCGTAATTTTTGGTTTTAAAAGTTTGGCATCCCATCACTTCCGCGAGCACTACGTTCTGGTGCAGTGTGATCGTTTCCGCAATGTTTAGTTTATTTTTTCGACGCAAAGCACGGTTCACTATTTATATGGTTCGTTTACTACCGTCAAGAATTCACTGCTGGTAAAATTACAGTTTTTTTGCGCAAAAGAGTCGTGCATATAAATCTGGTGTCGTTTAACTTGTCCACTGTAAAATATAATCTCGTAGTCCGTTCTCTAGCTTCGTGGTGAACCGCAGGTGCGGGTAAAATTAAGTTCAAAACCTTCCGAAGCAGAACAGCGGCTGCCAATATATGCTGCATGTTTCCGCATGGCTGAAATACGATACCTTGTTTTATTGTTTTCTTTTTTTTAAAGCACGAACGAGGAAATAAGGAAGTTTAGCCATGTTCACCGTTTCCACCTTTTGTTGCTCTTCCAGCCCGCCCCAGAAGATCCGCATAAGTGCGGAATACAGTAGAGCGCCGGAAGAAGGATCATGTCAAGACCAGCCATTCGCATAGATTTGCATAGGCAATGGTTTCCACGGCAGGAGTTCTTGCTTCGCCAGGGATGATTTTCCCATCTGAGATTCTCATTTTGTGCCCGAAGTTTCAGTTTAATTTGCGTTATACATTTTTTTTTGTTTGTGGATGTGTGTGCGTGTGAGAGGAAAGTCGCTTGGTTTCCGTTTTGCTTCGTTTCGAATTTCCCGCTTGATTACAAAAAATAGGCTCTCTTGTTTGAGAACGACGTATATGCAAATCGAAATATCCATTCGGAATGTTTCGTCGGAAAGCCGCATATTACACGTGATACATATTAGAGTCTAACTATATAGTCACACATGCGTGTCCCTTTATAGTATCCGCTTCCAAACCAAAGTCTCTCTGATTATTGATATTTTAATTTTCGTGCGCGAGTACAGGTGTCAGAAGACGTAAACGGGAAGTGCGTATTACCATTTATTCCAAATACGAAGGGCACTGTTTAATAGATTAAAGATTTTTGTGCGGCAGGCATATTAAATTAGCAGCTGTCGACCTTTGCATGGCCAGGTAAGCCTAAACATCGTGAGGACGGCCATAGTTATCCTTGCCGTAAATACCGTTGGCATTTACGGCAAGGATTAGCCAAGAGTACACTACCAAGAAATGTCCTCGCGTATGCGCGCAAAATTGTTACTGGTTTATACAATCAGTGCAATCTACTGAGAGAACTCCGTATGATCATGGGGCCTATGAGACACTTCGTCCAAAAAGTGACCCCTACGGCCTCACACTGGGCAATACTTTAAACGCGCTTACAAAATGACGAGTGTCCCATTGTTTACCCTCCGAAGTTCTCGACTGTAAAAACAGCCCCGCAATGCACTTGGGCCAGCATTCATTGGTCTTCCTTCAATCAGTGTATACTTATTGTGTGAGGCAAACGGTGCCAATACCACCTTGATGGCAAAGGCCTGCGCCTTTTTCCCTCAAATGTTAACACTAGTGGATCCAGGCAGCGCCGCCTGTGTTGCGTCAGCGTCGCCGCCAACGCGTCTTGCAGCGTCCCACAACGAGCGCGACGTTTGAAAGCGCCGACATTAAGACGGACAAGTTTGCCGCTTTGCGGCAGCTTTCGCCGAGCTTCAGCGTGCTTGCCGCTTGGAATCCACTAATGATGACGTCATGCGCAGGCCTCGGCGGTATTGCCATGCCCCGTGGCTACACCCTTCCATGGCCACGCGGCGTCAGTGGCCAAAGGAACGGACCATAGGGTTATTATAATCTACGCTAGAGATTCAAATTGCGCTAGTGTGCTGCGGAAAATTAAAGCAGACAGTAACCAGTCGAAAATTCACTTTCGGTAATGCATTTCTAGGGGAAAAAGTGAGTGCATTGTTTTCTTGCGCTCGATTATATGAGCAAATATCCCGAATAATTCGTACGTACAAGGTAGCTTGGAGCATTTATCAGCCAGGCAGACGAAATAATTGGTCAGTTACGGCGTTTTTCTTTAAAATTCATTGCATTAAAAACGGTGCTAGAACGGCTTCGTACATGTATTTTTGTGCACTCTCGAACACTGTTAGCGCGAAAACGACGTCGGCGGTTTTCCGCATGAAGGACATACGTGCCAAACAAACGAAGGACATCTAAAAACCAAGAAAGACGGCAAGAACTGCGTAGTGACACTGGATCAGTAACTACCCGTGAATGTTACGATCAAAATAAATTGAAGGCCACGTAATATATTCCGATTTTAAATAAGGAAGTAAGGCTTTACTTTTTATGCTCTGTGCGAAGATGCTTGTTTTACGTTCAAAACATCACCCGTAAGCTCGAAATCTTTGAGAACAAGTGCCTCAAAAATGCTGCCCGGCATAGAAAATAATAAAAAAGATACACCGTTCATAGCCCACATGCTTTATTGTTTACGTTTTGAATGTTTTTAACCGCTCGCAAAAATGAAAACGGGGTAATTTTATATAGTGAAACGACTGGCATATTAGCTATATATAAGCATCATCGGAATGCTGGCGAGCCTTGAAACAGACTTGAACGTAGTTCAACTATTTTACTCAAGTTACTGTAG
>JAZHYW010026512.1:0-43703 GCA_037355805.1 Ixodes ricinus | reverse complement strand
ACTTGTTCCCTTGAAAATAAGCCCTAGCTACGTTTGGGATTTTGTGCCGCATTTTTCGATATTTTATTTCTATGTGCCTCATGGCATACTTCACTAAATGGCTTATCTGAACTCATAGGTCATATAAGCTTCACCTCACTGGCTCACATGACGACTATTTAGACTTGGTAAACTCGTTCCTGGACATAAAAGATCTTCCTAACGAATGTTCTTGTCATGTAAGACGACACGAATAAGCATTTTCATAGCTCACCATCTCACTTAAAGTGTGGTAATATGCATGCCAGGGACTGGCTGCAAATAAAAGCACTGACATGTGGATCAAACTTTAGGGATGCCTGAGGCACTTTGGCAGTTTGTATTAATAGTCCTAAAATTTATCTTCCGTGACATTCGCTTTACCACGTTTTGTGTGGCATACTGAGGACTCCTAGAAAAGATCCACTCGAGATTGCCTTCGTTCTGCGAGTATTGTAGGAGAACAACAATGCCGCCGTTTGATTGGCGGTCTATATGTTTTTACAGTAATGTTGAAGACGACATCGCAAGACGCATTTATATTGGTCATAGCAGAATCTCTCGCATTTTTTTAGTTCTTTTATATGAAAAGAGGGTTTTATTGAAGTTTACTTCTGTGAAATTTCAAATGCTCTAAAGTTCATTGCTTATATGACTTCTGTTTTGTTACATATAAAAGTCTCCAAACTTTGTAGTTAACACCATTGTATTTTCTCCTTTCTGTAAAAAAACGCAGCGTTTATGGCGTAAACCCTGGAAACCAGTACACTGGATTGCAGAATCATGTTATTAGGTTGGCTCCTGTTATCAACCGGAAATATAGCAATACCGACCAGTTGTTTATGGATAAAGTAAACACAAAGATTTTTTTTTTACATTTGAAGAAGAAAGTAAAACAAAGTCGAAGTGTTATTTTATTAGCAGAGACCCAATAGTGCACACCAGGCAAGCACCACTGACGTGAATATTAAATGGTCATTGCCGGGCTTGCGTCTCGTCAAACTGGCCACTGGTTGCCGGAAAGCAATTCAAGAAAGATAACCGGCCAGTGCCAACATTGGTTCCGAAGGAAATTATTAAGGTTTCTTTGTTTTTCATCTCTCGCACACACCATAGATTTTTCTGTTTTTATGCGTGTTTGTTCGTAGTGGATATTTCATTCTGGTTGAAGTCCAATACTGTTCATTTGCTTTGCCTTTGCTCATATCTTCTGGAGTGAGAATGCCTAAATTTCTTTTTGACGTCGCTCTTTAGAAAAGGCATACTTTTCCTGATACGTGTTTTCTCATGTAACGCCGTATCCACACTGTGTTGAACCGCGTTCGCAAAGCGATCACAAACGTGGTTGCTTAAATATCCAATACAATTTCGCCGGTGCTTGATGGTGAAAACGAGCGGATCCGCCTTGCGGTTGCGAGTCGAACGCTCAGTGCAAATGCACCTTTCATCGTGCGTTTTGTGGCGTATCAGAACAGATGTGCATGAGCAGAAACGGTCGAGCTGATGCAGCTGACAATCCGTGTTTCTGCGCGCTTGTTTTCTTTTTAATATATTACCCTGCGCGGCATTTGGCGTGTCGCCACATTCGCTCGTTGACGATAAAATGTGATGATGAGAACATTCGCATCTCGCCAGATTATTCGGTGCCTGATGGCACGTTCGTGCGCTCCGTTAACTGCCAGTGACGCTGAGCTTTGAAGACTGTTTATCAAGGCAGAGGGAAACCTTCAGACTCTCAGGCCCGTTTACTGCTGAGTTGTTACGCGTTGCCTTGAATCAACACACCACACGACAACATTTTTTCCGGCCTTAGAAGAACTGGTCATCCGGTAAAATATGTTATCAAGTGAGTGATCTATTGTTATGAAGTTGCTTCCAAACTAAACAGAAATTTGTAAATGCGAGAGCTACGAGTACAATCACAGGCTAGAAGACAAGCGCGACAAAAGACGGTGAGTTAGGTTGGGCGAGGTTGAGGTTAGCTTTGTCAAAGGCAAAAGTAAACTTTTGGAAGTGTTAGACATTGATGCTCGACAAGTGTATTTGAGATAAGTTACTAAGGGCCGGTTGCACCAACGCCGCTTAGCGAAAAGCGGAGCTTAGCCGGGAACCTAAGCTAAGTTTCGGTTTCGTTCAGTTGCACCAAAATCGCTTATCGCTAAACCTAGCACTAAACTACGCTTATCTTGAGCGCTCAACTTACTGGGCGCTTTTCTTTTGCTTGTTTCTTAATCCTGGATTATAAACATGGCGGCAGGTTTGTGGCGGTCTACGCGGTGGACGAAATTGTCTCTGAAATTAACAGCGCAAGTATGGAATCCACACAAACACACGTCACCACAGGTCACAAAACATTCACACTTAGGGATACATTCACATCAGACAAGACACTCACACAGCGCTGACTCACAACTCAATATATTTTAGCACTTCTTTTTCTTTTACGCCTTTTTGATATGTTCATGACAGTTGGCTTCTTTTTCTTCTACATCTCATTAAATGACACTCATGTGAGCTAATAAGATAAGCTACTAAGAAAAGTCAATTCTTTTTCTGATAAAGTGAGCGATGGAGTGCTTACACAATTGTCGTTATCCCTGGCCATATTTTCTGCTTCCACTATTTCTCTAGTCAGTTGGCTACGCGCTCTGCCCAGCACTGTGCACCTATCTAGATGTGCCGCACATCCGCAATCACGGCAATGTAGGCCTAAATGTCCTGAGTTGGCTCTACTTATGTTGTTGCTGTGTTCCCGGAGTCGATCGTTTAGACATCTCCCAGTCTGGCCAATATATCGTTTCCCACAGGAGAGGGGAAAGGAATACACTACCCCTTCTGTGCACGGAACGAAACTGGTCCGGTGTTTCTTTGTGCAGCTCGCTGGATGTTGGGGAGGATTGTTCACTTTTTTGCATAAGCTGGACAGCTTGTTTGGAGCAGAGAAGATGACGTCGATGTTGACCCTGTTTGCCACTTTCTTAAGACCATGGGAGACGTTGTGGATGTAAGGCACAACAATGGGTCTAGTTGACCTGTCTCTTGGTTTTTGTCTGATGACGTCTTTTCTCTGTTCTTTGAGAAGGTTCTCCGCCACTGATGTTAATAAGGAAGTGGGATATCCTGCTGATGACAGGCGACAAATTTGTGCACAGAAGCTTGTTTTTATCTGATGTTTGCACGATTTTGTAAGAGAGTTTTTAAGGCAAAGTTTGACGATGCCCCTCTTCACCAACTTGGAGTGTGCCGAATTGAAGTTAAGGAGTGGCTTGTTTCCTCGTGGCTCGTACAACCAGCATACGTGAAAGGTCAATAAAAATATACGTAAATCCAGGAATCTAATGGACTTTTCAACGGGAAGCTCGTGCGTGATCTTCAACGGATTCATGCACTCTTCGAAAGTTGACAGAACTTTGGCCATCGTGGTGGGAAACTTGCTTCTGTCGACGTCAAGGAAGATGATATAATCGTCTACGTACCGAAAGATGTTAACGACTTCCGGGGAGTCTAAGCTTCTTTGCAGCAGTCTGTCATGGTGCGCAAGGTAAATGTCACTGAGCACAGGGGCGATACAAGACCCTATGCAAACCCCTTGTTTTTGCAAGTATGTATTTCCATCCCAAGTGACGAACGTGGATTGCAGGTAGAAGGCAATCAACTCGAGGAATCTGTCTTGGGAGATGCCTGAAGCGTTCTGGAAAGCGATGGACCCAAAAGAATCAATGCTTTCCTCAACGCAATGTAAAAGACGGTCCTGAGGTAGGGCGTAGTAGAGATCTTTTATGTCAATTGAAAAGGCGTTTAAGTTGCTGTCGTTACGCTCAGATAGGAATCTTATTATTTCGTTTGAGCTCCTAATTAGGAACGGATCATCAATCGTGAGAAGATTCAGTTTTTCTTGAAGAAATAAGGCTAGCGACTTTTGCCAAGTTCCCTTTTCGGAGACGATAACTCTGAGCGGGCATTCGGTTTTGTGAGTCTTGGCACTGAAAAATAATTCCAGGCTTAAAAGTTTGTTGCGTTCTATGTAAGAGGAAAGCTTCTTTAATTCCATCGACAGACACAGTTTTTTAGCTTCGCTCTTGATCTTAGTCAAGGAGATGTCGTTGTGGCGCTGAAAAACGGACTCAATGGCAGAGAGGGCTTTTACTCCAAACAAGTCGTGGTGCATGAGCACGAATCCACCTTCCTTATCAGCCGGCATTAGAGACAGGTGATGCTCCTTTAGGTAGGTCACCACTTTTTTGGTTGGTAAGGGTGAGGCTCGGGTCTTTTTTCGCAAGAGAATGTCGACTCCTTCGGAGGTGACGCGGTCAGATTCAGCTTCGGGAGCACGAAGCGCCACTTGTCTGACCATAGATAGTAGCTCAGGTGCCGACTTATTTGGTTCTACCGCGAACTTGGGACCAAGACTCAGGACTCGTTGCACTACCTGCGGCAGATATATGTCTCCGATGGTGTGTACAGTGTTACTCGGTGCCTGCACTTTTTTTGGTGTTAAACTGCGGAGATGCCTCAGAGTGAGTCGCCATAAATGATCAGTCATTCTATCTAAAAGGAAAGAGTACTCACGCCATATGCTTCTACCGAATGGAAGAGTACACAGATTAACGTAGAGGCTCGTCCGGTAATGTCTTGTTTGTCTGTGCCACTCAGATTGTAGAATCTTGCACATCCTCGTGCCGTGACCTGCTGAGGGGGCGAAGCCACCGAAAAGGGTTTTGACTTCAGGCGGCACCATTTTGACTCGGATGCAATATCCGAAGGTCCGCGCTTGGCAGACGCAAATGGCGATCCAGGCGACAAGAAGGCTGGGATTCCAGGGAAGATGCGAAAAAGGGCCCGATGTACTAGAAATATAGCTGGACAAAACGGCGGCTTGGGCGAGTTGGTTTTCCATGTCTCGAAATTAACAGCGCAAGTATGGAATCCACACAAACACACGTCACCACAGGTCACAAAACATTCACACTTAGGGATACATTCACATCAGACAAGACACTCACACAGCGCTGACTCACAACTCAATATATTTTAGCACTTCTTTTTCTTTTACGCCTTTTCGATATGTTCATGACAGTTGGCTTCTTTTTCTTCTACATCTCATTAAATGACACTCATGTGAGCTAATAAGATAAGCTACTAAGAAAAGTCAATTCTTTTTCTGATAAAGTGAGCGATGGAGTGCTTACACAATTGTCGTTATCCCTGGCCATATTTTCTGCTTCCACTATTTCTCTAGTCAGTTGGCTACGCGCTTCTGCCCAGCACTGTGCACCTATCTAGATGTGCCGCACATCCGCAATCACGGCAATGTAGGCCTAAATGTCCTGAGTTGGCTCTACTTATGTTGTTGCTGTGTTCCCGGAGTCGATCGTTTAGACATCTCCCAGTCTGGCCAATATATCGTTTCCCACAGGAGAGGGAAAGGAATACACTACCCCTTCTGTGCACGGAACGAAACTGGTCCGGTGTTTCTTTGTGCAGCTCGCTGGATGTTGGGGAGGATTGTTCACTTTTTTGCATAAGCTGGACAGCTTGTTTGGAGCAGAGAAGATGACGTCGATGTTGACCCTGTTTGCCACTTTCTTAAGACCATGGGAGACGTTGTGGATGTAAGGCACAACAATGGGTCTAGTTGACCTGTCTCTTGGTTTTTGTCTGATGACGTCCTTTCTCTGTTCTTTGAGAAGGTTCTCCGCCACTGATGTTAATAAGGAAGTGGGATATCCTGCTGATGACAGGCGACAAATTTGTGCACAGAAGCTTGTTTTTATCTGATGTTTGCACGATTTTGTAAGTGAGTTTTTAAGGCAAAGTTTGACGATGCCCCTCTTCACCAACTTGGAGTGTGCCGAATTGAAGTTAAGGAGCGGCTTGTTTCCTCGTGGCTCGTACAACCAGCATACGTGAAAGGTCAATAAAAATATACGTAAATCCAGGAATCTAATGGACTTTTCAACGGGAAGCTCGTGCGTGATCTTCAACGGATTCATGCACTCTTCGAAAGTTGACAGAACTTTGGCCATCGTGGTGGGAAACTTGCTTCTGTCGACGTCAAGGAAGATGATATAATCGTCTACGTACCGAAAGATGTTAACGACTTCCGGGGAGTCTAAGCTTCTTTGCAGCAGTCTGTCATGGTGCGCAAGGTAAATGTCACTGAGCACAGGGGCGATACAAGACCCTATGCAAACCCCTTGTTTTTGCAAGTATGTATTTCCATCCCAAGTGACGAACGTGGATTGCAGGTAGAAGGCAATCAACTCGAGGAATCTGTCTTGGGAGATGCCTGAAGCGTTCTGGAAAGCGATGGACCCAAAAGAATCAATGCTTTCCTCAACGCAATGTAAAAGACGGTCCTGAGGTAGGGCGTAGTAGAGATCTTTTATGTCAATTGAAAAGGCGTTTAAGTTGCTGTCGTTACGCTCAGATAGGAATCTTATTATTTCGTTTGAGCTCCTAATTAGGAACGGATCATCAATCGTGAGAAGATTCAGTTTTTCTTGAAGAAATAAGGCTAGCGACTTTTGCCAAGTTCCCTTTTCGGAGACGATAACTCTGAGCGGGCATTCGGTTTTGTGAGTCTTGGCACTGAAAAATAATTCCAGGCTTAAAAGTTTGCTGCGTTCTATGTAAGAGGAAAGCTTCTTTAATTCCATCGACAGACACAGTTTTTTAGCTTCGCTCTTGATCTTAGTCAAGGAGATGTCGTTGTGGCGCTGAAAAACGGACTCAATGGCAGAGAGGGCTTTTACTCCAAACAAGTCGTGGTGCATGAGCACGAATCCACCTTCCTTATCAGCCGGCATTAGAGACAGGTGATGCTCCTTTAGGTAGGTCACCACTTTTTTGGTTGGTAAGGGTGAGGCTCGGGTCTTTTTTCGCAAGAGTATGTCGACTCCTTCGGAGGTGACGCGGTCAGATTCAGCTTCTGGAGCACGAAGCGCCACTTGTCTGACCATAGATAGTAGCTCAGGTGCCGACTTATTTGGTTCTACCGCGAACTTGGGACCAAGACTCAGGACTCGTTGCACTACCTGCGGCAGATATATGTCTCCGATGGTGTGTACAGTGTTACTCGGTGCCTGCACTTTTTTTGGTGTTAAACTGCGGAGATGCCTCAGAGTGAGTCGCCATAAATGATCAGTCATTCTATCTAAAAGGAAAGAGTACTCACGCCATATGCTTCTACCGAATGGAAGAGTACACAGATTAACGTAGAGGCTCGTCCGGTAATGTCTTGTTTGTCTGTGCCACTCAGATTGTCTGTACCACTCTAGACCCCTGGGATCAGCCTTCTTGTCGCCTGGATCGCCATTTGCGTCTGCCAAGCGCGGACCTTCGGATATTGCATCCGAGTCAAAATGGTGCCGCCTGAAGTCAAAACCCTTTTCGGTGGCTTCGCCCCCTCAGCAGGTCACGGCACGAGGATGTGCAAGATTCTACAATCTGAGTGGCACAGACAAACAAGACATTACCGGACGAGCCTCTACGTTAATCTGTGTACTCTTCCATTCGGTAGAAGCATATGGCGTGAGTACTCTTTCCTTTTAGATAGAATGACTGATCATTTATGGCGACTCACTCTGAGGCATCTCCGCAGTTTAACACCAAAAAAAGTGCAGGCACCGAGTAACACTGTACACACCATCGGAGACATATATCTGCCGCAGGTAGTGCAACGAGTCCTGAGTCTTGGTCCCAAGTTCGCGGTAGAACCAAATAAGTCGGCACCTGAGCTACTATCTATGGTCAGACAAGTGGCGCTTCGTGCTCCAGAAGCTGAATCTGACCGCGTCACCTCCGAAGGAGTCGACATACTCTTGCGAAAAAAGACCCGAGCCTCACCCTTACCAACCAAAAAGTGGTGACCTACCTAAAGGAGCATCACCTGTCTCTAATGCCGGCTGATAAGGAAGGTGGATTCGTGCTCATGCACCACGACTTGTTTGGAGTAAAAGCCCTCTCTGCCATTGAGTCCGTTTTTCAGCGCCACAACGACATCTCCTTGACTAAGATCAAGAGCGAAGCTAAAAAACTGTGTCTGTCGATGGAATTAAAGAAGCTTTCCTCTTACATAGAACGCAGCAAACTTTTAAGCCTGGAATTATTTTTCAGTGCCAAGACTCACAAAACCGAATGCCCGCTCAGAGTTATCGTCTCCGAAAAGGGAACTTGGCAAAAGTCGCTAGCCTTATTTCTTCAAGAAAAACTGAATCTTCTCACGATTGATGATCCGTTCCTAATTAGGAGCTCAAACGAAATAATAAGATTCCTATCTGAGCGTAACGACAGCAACTTAAACGCCTTTTCAATTGACATAAAAGATCTCTACTACGCACTACCTCAGGACCGTCTTTTACATTGCGTTGAGGAAAGCATTGATTCTTTTGGGTCCATCGCTTTCCAGAACGCTTCAGGCATCCCCCAAGACAGATTCCTCGAGTTGATTGCCTTCTACCTGCAATCCACGTTCGTCACTTGGGATGGAAATACATACTTGCAAAAACAAGGGGTTTGCATAGGGTCTTGTATCGCCCCTGTGCTCAGTGACATTTACCTTGCGCACCATGACAGACTGCTGCAAAGAAGCTTAGACTCCCCGGAAGTCGTTAACATCTTTCGGTACGTAGACGATTATATCATCTTCCTTGACGTCGACAGAAGCAAGTTTCCCACCACGATGGCCAAAGTTCTGTCAACTTTCGAAGAGTGCATGAATCCGTTGAAGATCACGCACGAGCTTCCCGTTGAAAAGTCCATTAGATTCCTGGATTTACGTATATTTTTATTGACCTTTCACGTATGCTGGTTGTACGAGCCACGAGGAAACAAGCCGCTCCTTAACTTCAATTCGGCACACTCCAAGTTGGTGAAGAGGGGCATCGTCAAACTTTGCCTTAAAAACTCACTTACAAAATCGTGCAAACATCAGATAAAAACAAGCTTCTGTGCACAAATTTGTCGCCTGTCATCAGCAGGATATCCCACTTCCTTATTAACATCAGTGGCGGAGAACCTTCTCAAAGAACAGAGAAAAGACGTCATCAGACAAAAACCAAGAGACAGGTCAACTAGACCCATTGTTGTGCCTTACATCCACAACGTCTCCCATGGTCTTAAGAAAGTGGCAAACAGGGTCAACATCGACGTCATCTTCTCTGCTCCAAACAAGCTTTCCAGCTTATGCAAAAAAGTGAACAATCCTCCCCAACATCCAGCGAGCTGCACAAAGAAACACCGGACCAGTTTCGTTCCGTGCACAGAAGGGGTAGTGTATTCCTTTCCCCTCTCCTGTGGGAAACGATATATCGGCCAGACTGGGAGATGTCTAAACGATCGACTCCGGGAACACAGCAACAACATAAGTAGAGCCAACTCAGGACATTTAGGCCTACATTGCCGTGATTGCGGATGTGCGGCACATCTAGATAGGTGCACAGTGCTGGGCAGAAGCGGTAGCCAACTGACTAGAGAAATAGTGGAAGCAGAAAATATGGCCAGGGATAACGACAATTGTGTAAGCACTCCATCGCTCACTTTATCAGAAAAAGAATTGACTTTTCTTAGTAGCTTATCTTATTAGCTCACATGAGTGTCATTTAATGAGATGTAGAAGAAAAGAAGCCAACTGTCATGAATATATCGAAAAGGCGTAAAAGAAAAAGAAGTGCTAAAATATATTGAGTTGTGAGTCAGCGCTGTGTGAGTGTCTTGTCTGATGTGAATGTATCCCTAAGTGTGATTGTTTTGTGACCTGTGGTGACGTGTGTTTGTGTGGATTCCATACTTGCGCTGTTAATTTCGAGACATGGAAAACCAACTCGCCCAAGCCGCCGTTTTGTCCAGCTATATTTCTAGTACATCGGGCCCTTTTTCGCATCTTCCCTGGAATCCCAGCCTTCTTGTCGCCTGGATCGCCATTTGCGTCTGCCAAGCGCGGACCTTCGGATATTGCATCCGAGTCAAAATGGTGCCGCCTGAAGTCAAAACCCTTTTCGGTGGTTTCGCCCCCTCAGCAGGTCACGGCACGAGGATGTGCAAGATTCTACAATCTGAGTGGCACAGACAAACAAGACATTACCGGACGAGCCTCTACGTTAATCTGTGTACTCTTCCATTCGGTAGAAGCATATGGCGTGAGTACTCTTTCCTTTTAGATAGAATGACTGATCATTTATGGCGACTCACTCTGAGGCATCTCCGCAGTTTAACACCAAAAAAAGTGCAGGCACCGAGTAACACTGTACACACCATCGGAGACATATATCTGCCGCAGGTAGTGCAACGAGTCCTGAGTCTTGGTCCCAAGTTCGCGGTAGAACCAAATAAGTCGGCACCTGAGCTACTATCTATGGTCAGACAAGTGGCGCTTCGTGCTCCCGAAGCTGAATCTGACCGCGTCACCTCCGAAGGAGTCGACATTCTCTTGCGAAAAAAGACCCGAGCCTCACCCTTACCAACCAAAAAGTGGTGACCTACCTAAAGGAGCATCACCTGTCTCTAATGCCGGCTGATAAGGAAGGTGGATTCGTGCTCATGCACCACGACTTGTTTGGAGTAAAAGCCCTCTCTGCCATTGAGTCCGTTTTTCAGCGCCACAACGACATCTCCTTGACTAAGATCAAGAGCGAAGCTAAAAAACTGTGTCTGTCGATGGAATTAAAGAAGCTTTCCTCTTACATAGAACGCAACAAACTTTTAAGCCTGGAATTATTTTTCAGTGCCAAGACTCACAAAACCGAATGCCCGCTCAGAGTTATCGTCTCCGAAAAGGGAACTTGGCAAAAGTCGCTAGCCTTATTTCTTCAAGAAAAACTGAATCTTCTCACGATTGATGATCCGTTCCTAATTAGGAGCTCAAACGAAATAATAAGATTCCTATCTGAGCGTAACGACAGCAACTTAAACGCCTTTTCAATTGACATAAAAGATCTCTACTACGCCCTACCTCAGGACCGTCTTTTACATTGCGTTGAGGAAAGCATTGATTCTTTTGGGTCCATCGCTTTCCAGAACGCTTCAGGCATCTCCCAAGACAGATTCCTCGAGTTGATTGCCTTCTACCTGCAATCCACGTTCGTCACTTGGGATGGAAATACATACTTGCAAAAACAAGGGGTTTGCATAGGGTCTTGCATCAGCCCCTGTGCTCAGTGACATTTACCTTGCGCACCATGACAGACTGCTGCAAAGAAGCTTAGACTCCCCGGAAGTCGTTAACATCTTTCGGTACGTAGACGATTATATCATCTTCCTTGACGTCGACAGAAGCAAGTTTCCCACCACGATGGCCAAAGTTCTGTCAACTTTCGAAGAGTGCATGAATCCGTTGAAGATCACGCACGAGCTTCCCGTTGAAAAGTCCATTAGATTCCTGGATTTACGTATATTTTTATTGACCTTTCACGTATGCTGGTTGTACGAGCCACGAGGAAACAAGCCACTCCTTAACTTCAATTCGGCACACTCCAAGTTGGTGAAGAGGGGCATCGTCAAACTTTGCCTTAAAAACTCTCTTACAAAATCGTGCAAACATCAGATAAAAACAAGCTTCTGTGCACAAATTTGTCGCCTGTCATCAGCAGGATATCCCACTTCCTTATTAACATCAGTGGCGGAGAACCTTCTCAAAGAACAGAGAAAAGACGTCATCAGACAAAAACCAAGAGACAGGTCAACTAGACCCATTGTTGTGCCTTACATCCACAACGTCTCCCATGGTCTTAAGAAAGTGGCAAACAGGGTCAACATCGACGTCATCTTCTCTGCTCCAAACAAGCTGTCCAGCTTATGCAAAAAAGTGAACAATCCTCCCCAACATCCAGCGAGCTGCACAAAGAAACACCGGACCAGTTTCGTTCCGTGCACAGAAGGGGTAGTGTATTCCTTTCCCCTCTCCTGTGGGAAACGATATATTGGCCAGACTGGGAGATGTCTAAACGATCGACTCCGGGAACACAGCAACAACATAAGTAGAGCCAACTCAGGACATTTAGGCCTACATTGCCGTGATTGCGGATGTGCGGCACATCTAGATAGGTGCACAGTGCTGGGCAGAGCGCGTAGCCAACTGACTAGAGAAATAGTGGAAGCAGAAAATATGGCCAGGGATAACGACAATTGTGTAAGCACTCCATCGCTCACTTTATCAGAAAAAGAATTGACTTTTCTTAGTAGCTTATCTTATTAGCTCACATGAGTGTCATTTAATGAGATGTAGAAGAAAAAGAAGCCAACTGTCATGAACATATCAAAAAGGCGTAAAAGAAAAAGAAGTGCTAAAATATATTGAGTTGTGAGTCAGCGCTGTGTGAGTGTCTTGTCTGATGTGAATGTATCCCTAAGTGTGAATGTTTTGTGACCTGTGGTGACGTGTGTTTGTGTGGATTCCATACTTGCGCTGTTAATTTCGAGACATGGAAAACCAACTCGCCCAAGCCGCCGTTTTGGACGAAATTGGTTGTACAAAGTGTTTTAGGCCACAACAGCGTGAGAGTCTCGACAGAATGGCCTTCGATTGTGACAAGGATGCGAAATATTGTCTTGTGAAGTGTTTATCGACCCCTGTTTTCAAGCTGGCTCTCAACTCTCGGTGCGTGTTAGCCCTAACCGAGATCCGCACGGAGCTGTGGGGCTCACGTCTGTCTTCCCGTTGGTTTTTCTGTCAACGAGCTTGTTCGTATGTACTTACTGATTTCCGCGTAACTGTGACGTATCGCTATTTAACACCTTGCTAATTTCTGCTTGCAAAGCCTATCCTTTAATCCGATCGGTGCGTTGAATAGTGGCCGTACATGATCTCGGCCATCAGCTGATTGTCGACATTTCTGTCGTTTGCATCAGACTGCGGTGCATTTAAATAAAATAAAATAGCGAAAATTCAATTTCTTTAGTTTTTTTTTAGTTTTGAGACAACCTTCAGTGAATTTTCCTTGTCTCGCGAGTAGAATCTCTTCAGAAAACTGCGTTCTATAACCGCAACTTTTCTGGTGATCGTGCTTTTTAAAAATGTTTTGCTTTATATCTTTTTTTCGTGGCGACGACAAATCGTAACGACTTGCGAGATTCGTTCAGCGCTGTATTGGGGCAGGCTGGGGCAGGTGATGCGAAGAGGCGACCGTTCTCGTCGGCACGATGTGATGTACTAGTGGGAGTTTTCGTACTTCGAAGTCTGCCGCCGTCTATTTGTATGAACTCAAGATCTGCCTATTATCACTCGCGAACAAGCTTCTGGTTCTCTATCAGCAGGAATAAAAAAATATGGTTCTGGACGACCTTTGCGTGTTCAATAATTGACAGTTCGTATGATCATCAAGGGATCTACCAGTAGTATCGCTTTGATGTATTTATAGTTATACCTTCTTTCTTTGTCACTAAAGCAAAATATACGTAGTTCCATTACCAAAGGGTTTGACACAATCAGTTCAACGACGGTACAGTGCAGTTCTGTCACCTTGCTGATAGCAACGAGTACGGTCGATGCAAGCTCTCGACGACTTCTATTCGACGATTTCCGGGCATTTTCGCAGCTGCCGTGGCGAGTTCGTCACTGTTTTGAACTTCATCGGTCTCAGGCATGACTTGATTTCAGTAGTCATCTTACCTGCCTACTTATTCTCGATGATGTTTTGTCTTCAGCGATGTAGCGAGTAGAGAGTCCTTCGCGTTCGGTGAGATTTGGGGCCCTGATGGCTCCGTTATCTCAAAATGTGAGCACGAAAACTTCTGTCACTGTCAAACTGTTCTGTTATCAACCGATATTAAACACACAATCACAGATGTAAAGACCATTCGTGTTTATTTAAAGCGTTGACTCCTGTTTTTGAAAGTTAAGCGAAAAAATGATTGAATTTGGAGACCTTTAATTCGTTACTCACCGAAGATATACAGCGAAAAGCAGACGCCAACAACTCCTCCTACGGCAGTTTTTTTTTTTTTGTTCACATCACGTGATTCCTCTCCGCCAATCGTATTCATCCCTCTGAGCGTTCCCTAGTTCGCTCTGTTTGTCCCTACATTCCCTAGGCAAATCCAGCGTTTAGCTAGGGGCGCGTCTGTAAAGCCGGGTTAACGTTGGTGCAACCGGAATTTAAACCCGTGCTTATCCGAGCTCGGCTTAGGGCGCTAAGCCGCCTTAGGAAAGAGCCGCTTTGGGTTAAGGTAAGCGACGTTGGTGCAACCGGCCCTAAATACGTACTTCAAAAAGTATATAAAGTCAAGTTACTTTCCCGGCAAAATATCTTGAGTAGAGTACAAATGTTTTGTAATCTAATTTATTTATATTAGAAGATACTTCTGCATTGTGTAATAACGACAAAGGGACACGATAATACTCTATTTACAGGCCGCAGAAGCAAAACAAACGAAATAGCAGTGCCCTTTTATGTAGTCCCCATGCTATGAGTATTTTCAAGATGTTACAATAGAAAGCAAATAACACCTTGTGGTGGCATTATGCGCACCTTGTACGCATTGTTTTACTAAGCGTCGAAGTATATATATATCCGGAGTTCATATTAAACAAATGCGCAAGTAGATTACCGAAACGTTGAATTCGGAGATGACTGAATTTCAAAAGGAAAGGCGCAAAGGGACACGAAGATTCCCCTGTATCTCTCCTATGGTTGTCGATTTCAATTTTACCCCCATTCTAAAGGTTGAACTCCATGGAACGAATTGTGCAACAGATAACTGACAAACTTCGCCCGACAGCACGCTCGCTTTGCACGCGACGTAACAACCACTGTACTGATGCACCGCGCAGAGCGAACGCCGCTGGGCAAAATTCGTCGATTTTTCAAAGCATATTCGCCCCATGGAGCCTCTCCGGCCTTAAGAAGCCCGATCAGAAAGGTCTAGAGCGTCAGGACAAGCCTTTGCTTACATTTCGAGGGCCCATCCTGCTCCCATGTTATTTTCTGCCTTGCTGTTACACCTTTCTTCATGAAAAGGGGGGGGGCTATTCCCGTTCCCCTGACGGTGTTCCCGAGAGTGCCAGACTGACGAAAGAAGCTGACATGCTTGCGGGGTCAAACATAAAAAGAAATAATAAAACATGTGCAGCTATCTTTACCTATGAAGTCCTATAATGCATGAAAAGCAGTATAGGAAATTGGGAAGGGAATGTGTGAGGGAAGGAGTGTGTCACGTGGCGTATATTTTCAAGCTAAATTTGGCAGGAAAACTGAAGGGTTGTATAGGTCACGTGAAGTCGATTTTCCCGCTAAATGTTGCGAAAAAATTGGATTAGTGTCTCGGTCACAAGACGTCAATTTTCCCGCTAAATTTAGCAGGTAACTGAAATGGTGCCTTGATCACGCGACGTCAATTTGCCGCTAAATTTAGCGGGGAAACTGGATTGATATTTTGGCCACAAGACGTAAATTTTTTCTCCAAATTTGGCGGGGAAACTGTTGTTGACGTATAGGACAAGTGCCGTCAATTTCCCTGAGATTTATAAGTCATGTGGCGTCAGGTGACACCACGTGACGCAACTTTCACACCAAATTTAGCGGGGAAACTGAATTTAAGTAGGTCACATGACGATCATTTCCCCCTATATTTAGTGAGAAAACTGAATTGGTCCGTATGTCCCGTTGTCAGAGGTTCGGGTGGAAAAGATCACCATAAACAAACCCATTTGTAATTTGAATTTGACCGCTGTCTGGGCGATAGGGCCGCACCTTGGCAATGGACTTCCTGAGAGGCGGTAGAAATTGAGAGTGAGTCGTGCCTGGCGTTACCAACACTATTTTATAGCAATGGTGTTCAAAAGTAAAGAAAAAATTGCACAGGGTGCACACATAGTAGAAACAAAAAAGAAATACATAAAGGAATAGGACATATCTTGCGAGAGCTCCGCTCTTCGTAACCACGACACGGAAAAAACACAAAAGATTCGAAAGCGTAACAAAGAGCACAAGAGCCAGATAAAAGACGCCATTCAGTTCGGAGGAAGAGAAAGAGTCCAATGAGGGTTCCAAGACGTCTGTGGTGGTCCGGTTCATTGTGCCGCCAGTCGGGGCAGAGAAGTGGTGCCTTGGGTTCTTGCAGTGCCGAACAGCGATCATTCACAAGCACTCGCATATCGTCGAAGGCTTGCTCGGGATCCACCAACCCTCCCGACGATGCCTTGCTTGAGGTTCGAGCATCCACACCGCCGGAGCCTTGCTTGGTGTTCCACCAGTCGTTCCTCCAAAGCCTTGCTTCGCGTTCCACCAACAACCCTGCCGAAGCCTAGTTCCGCGTTCCACCAACAACCCCGCCGAAGCCTAGCTCCGCGTTCCACCAACAACCCCGCCAAAACCTAGCTCCGCGTTCCACCGAAATTCCCGCCGAAACCTAGCTCCGCGTTCCACCAAAAACAAGACCGCGCGCGGCTTGTTGTTTTAGGGGCGAAGCTCCTTAGGGGCTAGCCATGTCCGTATGTCCGTCCGCCGTAGGCCGGCGTCGGGTGCTCGTGCTTCTGCTCGTGAGATCACGTGCTCACGTGAGCACATGCTCACGTGCTCGTGTAGGGCAAAAAAAAGAAAAAAAAGAAAAAAATGATAAAAAAATTATGTGCTCGTGATCTCAGGTGCTCGTGTAGGGTAAAAAGAAAAAAGAAACAAAGATAAAAAAATAATGAAAAAGAAATGTTGAAATATGTTTGCGCAGCGACAGGACGAGTAGGGGGCTCTGAGATGTGGTAGTAACTCAAGACCTGGGGTTTCTGTCATGGATGAAACGTTGCATGTAGCCGCTCAACGTCTATACAGGAGAGGGCGCTGCGGTCAAATGCGTATATAATCGCGTTAAACTTTGCATGCATTGACTCAACGTTTATAGACGAGAGGGCGCTGCGGTCAAATGCTCAAATGCGTATATAACCACGTTCCATACCACACATTCTCTTTCTGACATGGATGAAAACGAACGAAAGGCTCGGCATGCTGCGGCTCAGCGTCTATGCAGACAAGCACCACCAGAGCTTCGCCCCAACCAACATCATTCACCACGTGGAGATACGGACAATTTTAAATTATATTGATACCAAAAATATATCTAGACGTAATCCCTTAGAGCAACCTAATAGTTGACTACGTTTGAGTACCCCAGCAAAAACATTTTTTATGAGCAATTTCTTGGTCCAACAAACGCACACAAGTCAGATCAAATACGAACGTATAAGAACCATACAAGAAGTTGTAAGAAACTGATAAAACGTTTCGTATAACTTCCTATTTGATCTTATATGTTCTTATAAGGTTCTTATGTGCTCTTTTTCGAACTTATTTGATTATATGCGTTTATTGGACCAAGAAGTTTCTTATAAATATAAGAGTTTTGCACTAGGAATCGGCATTAAGCTTTCAGTAAGCGGGAACAATACAAGTATCGAGAAATAGCATCATCGGTACTTGGGGGTAATTTTGCCAGGTCCAATCGTCAATTTATTTTTTATTTTCTTACTTGCGAGTTTGTGTTTTAGGCGCTCGCGCACTCCACTGAAAGCGGAAACCAACAAAAAGAACAAATACAAAAACCGTTGGATTCTGTGACACCTGTGATGTTAGGTAATGCGATATTAATTTTACCGCTGAATTTAGCTGAGGAACTGAATTTGTGTATAGGTCTCGTGATATCAATTTACCCGCTAAATTTAGCTGGAAATGCCAGCACACGGACAAAACTTTGGGATCGGGGTGGCGTTAAAAAGCATTTGATGCTTTAAAACATCTGGTGCTTTCTTTTGGTGGCCTGTACTAATTTCCTTCCATTTGCACCCAAACGTTATTTGGGCCAACACATATCAAAAACTCCAAGGACAACAACAAAATAAAGTGTGTTCTACAGTTTTTTGGGAAAATTTGTGATTGTCCAAAATAACTGTAAAACAAACACTTCTTTTTTTGAAGTGTGTTGTTTCAAAAAATTTTTCGCGGAGTAAGTTTTTCTTTCTTATAGAAAGTGGAGAGGGCGTTTTTGACTCAGAAGTGGCAACTGTGTTCAGAATATAATGGGAAGATATCTTTTTGTTCAGGTTTGAAGGTGGATGGATGTTGCCCTATCGCCTCGACCTGTAAGGATGTCCACATTCTGGTATTGTGTAATGGAAGTTGGCTCTTGAACGTATAGACTTTGTCCTTTTGT
Source organism: Ixodes ricinus (assembly GCA_037355805.1). Lineage (NCBI taxonomy): Eukaryota > Metazoa > Arthropoda > Arachnida > Ixodida > Ixodidae > Ixodes > Ixodes ricinus. The sequence continues at coordinate 25,550 of JAZHYW010026512.1, read as the reverse complement.
GTTGGTGGAGATGACATTGAGATTGAGACTATATAAAGAGGTGGACTAAATAAACGAGTTAGCTGAGTTTGAGACGTCGTCCTGTCTATTTTCTGTGTCTTCTACGTTCTGATGTTTCCTCTCTACCCCAGTCTCAGATTAATCTAACATAACTGACAAGATGTATTTATATAATGAAAAGGTCCGTCTGCATATGGCTTGATTGTCCCGAGTCAGGAGGAAGTGGGGTTGTGGGTCGTAGTTAGGGGTAGTTAGGGGGTTTATTTGTTTAGACAACTTACACCATAAGGTCCAAGCAGGAAAGGGGAAAGAACCAAATTAAGATTTAAGCACACCAACTTATATATATTTTTGTGGGGCATTATCGTTCGTTCCTTCTGGCTCGTTCATTTATTAATTTTATCTTTCTTCTATTTTATATTAGTAAAACATGTGCCTAAATATCTTCATGTTATTTTTTTTATTTTAGAGATGTGCGTTCTCAGCTTATGACTGGATACAGAGCTGCGGGCACTCTGGTGAGTCTGTTCAGTCAGTTGAAATGGACGGGGTCCACGAGCACCAGAGATTTCAAGTCGGTGAGAGCGAACCACGAGCACATCGTAAAAGTGGCCGGGATAGAACACGTGATGCAGTCGCTGCATAGCTCGGTGATGCAGATGACAATGACGGCGCCAAGCAGAACTGGGAACTCGGAGACAAGCTGGACATTCTCATCGGATACTTTTTCTTGGCTCTGACTTTTAAGGAGGTCGCAGATATTCAGGACGTGGCTGAAAGTATATACTTCGCTAAGTACACACCACTCGCGATCATGGGACGAAATAATAGCGCACTAGCCCGCATAACGGCCACAAGTTCGTATCGCGTAACCTCTATTTAAGTACGTTCTTATCATTTCTAAGGGCATGGGAAAAATTAGTGTAATGCAAGATTGTGTACAGCCTTTATAATTGCAATTGAAGTATCGTATATCCTATTCATTAAGTTGAAAGCAGTCGGTTCCAGAATGTGGGCAAATTCTTCATATTTACATCAAACCTGTCGCCTGCAACTTTATCCTGAAGGATTCATTCTTTTTTTAGGTGGTTCTTTCTTTAAAAATTATTCTCAGTTGTGTGTAAATTATTTCCTTATCATCAGGCATTGAAAATACCTTGGGAGTACCGTATTTGTCCCCGCACCCGGAGTATAGTCAGCAGGGAAAATTTCGGTTAAAAAAAGAAAGCGTTTTTTAGATAGTCTGCACTCAGCGACTAGTATGCACCTAATGAATATTGTCACGAAAGAAGAGGTAATGGAACAACGAATAACTCAAGAAACTAAACGTTTAATGGGGCGAAATTGTGCCCAAAACAAAAAGGAAAAAGATAACAACAGAGCGCCGCGGGCGTCGAACTCGGCGAGACAGCAGGATCGAACGCTGAGGCGAAACTGACTTTGGCTCGCTACGCGAAGCCGCTTATGTACACGCGTGGGCTTCTGGAATGATCGGCGTAAAAGGTTTGACGCGTAGAACATTCAGACCTCGAACAAGCAATAGGATTCTTGAATTTACCAGAACACTAAGGACCCGTTGCTCTGGGCAGGGGGCGCGGGCGCATCCGCAAGACGCGACCATGTTAATAATAATGACTTTATTTTTTATTTACCATACAAGTATGGTGGGAGCTGAGGAAAAAAGCTGTACAAGCAGCTTGACTGGTCCTCAGCCCCCCACAGGTACACAGCATTGGGAAAGTCATACACAAGAATTTATATAATACAAAATACTTAACAACAACAAAAAATTAACAAAACAAAAGCAATAATCTGCTAGCTAATCAACAGCAGTAAGGATTGTTTAATATGAAAGAAAATAGTCCTTAAGCGCACACATATTGGAAGATTCGACATCAAAATTAGAGCCCGTAAGAGTGTTCAGTAATGTTGGCAAGGTTATTTTAATCATTTGGAGGCCATAATCTGTTCGTGATGTTTCTACTGCCCAAACATCCGAGTGACGGGTGGAATATGTTGCAGCTTTTTTTCGAAGTGATGATAATGACAATAAAAAACTGTTTATCTCGCGACATTCCTGTTTATACTTTATGCTAAGTCTGAAAGCATAGTGATCAAATATCTTCACTACACGCAGATCTCTAAAAAGTTGGTCAGTGTGAGAATCATAAGGCACGTTACACACAATTCGTAACACTCTTTTCTGCAATAGAAATAGTTTCTGCAGATTGCTTTTTGTCGTCGTCCCCCAAACTAAATGGCAGTAATTCAGATGAGATAAAAACAATGAGTTATACAAAAGCAACTTAACTCCTTTTGGAAGAACATGACGATGTCTATGCAGCATACCAGTGATACGAGAGAGCTTAGAAATAACATAATCAACGTGTTCAGTCCAAGACATGTGCTTAGAGAATAACACCCCAAAGTCTTAAACGTGCTTACCACTTCGATAGGCGAAGAGTCTAGAAAAATATCACTCGTAAGTTCAGGGTTCTTATTTTTGGGGCAAAATAAGGTCGCCTTAGTTTTCTTCTTATTAATTATGAGATTATTTGATTTAGCCCATGTGTCCAGAGCTTTTATGGTGTCATTAGCTATGTGCGAAATTTCATTATAATTCTTACCTGAAAAAAAGAGGCTGGTGTCATCCGCGTAAATGATAAACTTTACTTGCTGCGCAAGGTTAACGATGTCATTAATATATATATTGAAGAGCAATGGCCCAAGTATGCTTCCTTGTGGTACCCCAGACCTAATTGGCTTGATATCAGAAAAGTGACCTTGAATACTAACATACTGACGCCGTTTTTCTAAATACGACTTAATGAGAAGTGCTGCATGTCCCCTAATACCACAAAACTCTAATTTTTGAATGAGCAACTCGTGGTTAATGTAGTCAAACGCTTTTGTAAAATCGATGAATATGCCCAGTACTATATGCTTATCTTCAAAGTTGCGCAGTATAAATTCTTTTTGGTCAAGCAAAGCTAGTTCCGTAGAACGTTTCTTCCTAAATCCGAACTGAGATTCTGTAATGACGTTATGCTTTTCCAAAAACACGATAAAACGATTATGTATAATCTTTTCTAAGCCTTTCGAAAATACTGGGAGAAGTGACACAGGTCTGTAGTTGTTTATGTCATTTCTATCGCCTTTCTTATAAAGCACAATCACCTTGGCTATCTGCATCTTTTGGGGGAATATGGCCGTTTCTAAACAGAGATTAAAAATGTACGCCAGGTAACGGCCGATAATGTCCAAAACGTATAGTACTGGGCGTATCTGTATACCATCGGCGTCGCAACTGTGACTAACGTTTACGTTACGAAACACTGACACCACTTCATCTTCAGTGACTGGATTAAAATAGAAAGTTTCCAGAATTCTTGGGTTCATATAACTGCAAGCATTAGTTGTATACGATGTTACGATGGCTGAACCATCCAGGTGGCTCTGTAACGTTCGATTTTGCACGTGCCACTTTCGAATGCAAGGATCTGAAGATGCGCGATAACAAATAAGCTTCTAAAAACTAAAAATTAAAAAAAAGAATTATGCAGCTCGAGGCCGCAGCGTCCCATTAAACATTCCTTTCATCTTTGCTTTCTTTCATAGCTTCACCGGAGCACGTATGTTTCACTTTACGTGATAGCGAAGCCGAAGCTACTCGTAAAAGCACGTCCTCTTAAAAGATGCTCGCACTGCACGAGCGCGCGTGCTCAACAGGGACGCTAAAAGCTCGCAGCTCGCTCTTGTAGCCTCTGCTACGCTGGCACTTATACTCTGTTTCATACTTAGCGTGCAACGCTGTCAAAGCTACTGGCGCGAGCGTAACGCTTGACCTCGTTGATTATTTGCACGCGTTCTCACGCAAACAAAACCATAGATGAAGCCACGCGCTCGCGCCAGTAGCTTTGACAGCGTTGCACGCTAAGTATGAAACAGAGTATAGAATGGAACGAAGTAGAAAAAAACTCTAGTGAGGAAGCGTATAGACCATTTGCTATATTACCCAACCATCGAAGAGAATGCAGGGATTGGTGTTCCACGCGCCACACATGCACGCCTTTTCCGTATAAAATATTCGAAGTAAATAACCAAAATAAAGCGTTGACGAACGCGCGTGCAAGTTGCCATTTGTTTTAGGCATTTGCTTTAGAAAAGTTACTACTGCTGAGGCCAGCACGTGCGGCGCGTGGAACACCAATCCCTGTATTCTCCTTGATGCTTCGGTAATATAGCAATAGGTCTATTGACGCATGTTCGAAACGCGAGCCAAATATTATATTTTGCTCGCCTGGAGCGCTGCTCAAAACTGGAGAGCTACGGGCGCATAAACAAAAGATCCGTTGCTCCCAGGAATCAAACCCTGGCTTTTCGCGTGGGAGGAAGGCACAATAACCGTTAGGCCACGCGCGCTGCCTTCTCGGCTAGCTGCGCGCGCGGCATTACTCCCCTTTAGAAGTGCATCGCCCCGATGCAACACAAAACAACACGAAGCAAATAAAAATTATACCATCTTCCCGAGGGGAACCATGGGGTGATGCGGAGCATCGTGTTGGTTCCGAGGAAAGAGTCAGTTGCGTGCTGACGTCGAGAGATGGCGCCACCGACTGCCCTAGCGGTATCCCCTACGCGAGCCTTCGTCGCGGCTCGCGGCAGAGAAACTTGGAACGCCTCGCCGCTCGCTGTTTATTTTTTTTCACACCTTGAAGGAGAGGAGACTAGAGGAGGAGAGTTGCGCGTGCGCGCGCGGTGTGAGTACAATCGAACGCGCGCGCAGTGCACGCAGCTGGTAGAGAGAGAGAGCGGAGAGAGTAACGCGCAGTTGTTGGAGAGAGGGAAGGAGGAGAGTTGCGCGTGCGTAGTGTGGGTGCGGACTACGACGCCGCGGGACATAGACCCGAGCAAGAGAGTCTCCGCATCTAAAATAACGGTAAACTAAAGAGAGATTTGGAACACATAAGGTCCACAGTCCTATAGGGCCGTAGCTCTCAGGCAGAGCCGTTTATACTGGGAGAGTTTGGCCTTCTTAAAGAGATTTTGACAGTCTGGCAACCACAGCAGCGCAGTCTGACAACCGGGAGATGACTACTTCCGTCCGCCATTTCGGGGCTCTGACTCATAGGAACTCCATGCGATTTCTCGGGAGTAAAGAAGACAAAGAAGTAACGCCATTTTGTGTTATCGCGAAATCCTCTGGTTCTAGCGGGCAACAAGCTCCACCCATTGGCCAAACTCTCTCAGTATAAACGGCTCTGCTCTCAGGTTTTGTGCAGCGCTCCAAGCGAGCAGAATAGAATATTTTGCTCGCGTTTTGAACGTGCTTCATCACGCTTCCCCACTACAGTTTTTTTCTACTCCGTTCCACACTAAGTGCCAGCGTAGCAGAGGCTACAAGAGCGGGCTCCGAGCTTGCAGTGCCCCTTCCAAGCACGCGCGCTCGTGCAGTGCGAGCATCGTTCGCGGGAACATGTTTTTGCAAGTAGCTTCAGCTTCGCTATCACGTAAAGTGAAACATGCGGGCTCACAGGAAGCTATGAAAGAACGCAATAAAATTATAAAGCTGAATGAGACACTGAAACCGCGAGCTGCATATTTTTTAATTTTTTAATTTTAGTTTTTTTAGACGTTTTGTTATCGCGCGTCTACAGATGCTGACAGATTCTTGCATTCGAACGTGGCACGTGAAAAATCGAGCATTACAGCGCCGCCTGGATAGTGCTGCCAACATAACATGGTCGCGTCTTGCGGACGCGCTCGCGCCACCTGCCCGAGAGCAACGGGTCCATCGAGCGTGATAAGGCTTCAGGCGCACGACGTGGACGACTTCAGGTCGTGGTGGGCGGCGTGATGATGTTCTTGTTCCGTCGGGCATCACCTCGTAGTTCAGATCTCCAAGTCGACGAAGTACCTTGTAGGGTCCGAAATACCGTTTCAGGAGTTTCTCGCTGAGACCACGGCGACGAATCGGAGTCCAGACCCATACCCTGTCTCCGGGCTGGAAGCTGGACGTCCCTGACGACGAAGGTTGTAGCGGCCAGTGTCGACGCGTTGTTGGGCTTTAATCCGGAGTCTGGCGAGCTGACGGACTTCTTCTGCCCGTTGGGCAACCACCTGGGCGTCGTCGCTTCCGTCGACAGCCGGTTCGTGGGGTAACATCGCGTCCAGCATTGTCGTTACTTTGCGACCATGAACCAGTTGAAAGGGTGTCACCCCGGTGGTCTCTTGCACGGCCGTGTTGTAGGCAAATGTGACGTACGGCAACACCTCGTCCCATGTCTTGTGCTCGACGTCGACGTACATGGAGATCATGTCGGCGATGGTCTTGTTGAGTCTCTCCGTCAGCCCGTTGGTCTGCGGGTGGTACGCCGTGGTGCGACGATGGCTGGTGTGGCTGAGACGAAGGACTTCTTGCGTCAGCTGGGCCATGAATGATGATCCACGGTCTGAGATCAGGACTTCGGGAGCGCCGTGCCGGAGGACGATGGACTCGATGAAAAACTTGGCAACTTCCACAGCAGTCCCTGAAGGAAGGGCTTTCGTTTCGGCGTACCGCGTGAGATAATCTGTGGCGACGATGATCCAGCGGTTCCCCGACGTCGACGGCGGAAAAGGGCCAAGTAGATCCATTCCGATCTGCTGGAAGGGTGCAGTTAGAGGAGAAATTGGCTGCAGGAGTCCGGCCGGCCTCGTCGGAGGTTTCTTGCGTCGCTGGCACTCGTGGCATGATCGTGTGTATAGGTGGACGGTCTTGGGGAGCTTGGGCCAGTAATACTTTTCACGAATACGGGCCAGTGTCCGGCTGTAACCAAGGTGTCCGGACGTCGGGTCGTCGTGGCAGGCTTGAAAGATCTCCTCTCGAAGGTCGGTCGGGATTACCAGCAGCCACGACAAGTTGTTGTCCCTGAAGTTCTCTTTGTAGAGTACACCTTGTCGCATGACGAAGGTCGACAGGGCTCGTGAGAAAACACGTGGCATGGTACTCCCGCGCCCTTCCAGGTGCTCTATTAGTGCGCGCAGCTCAGGATCGTCTCGTTGACGTCGTGCCATGTCGTCGGTGTTCACTGCGCCTAGGAAGCACTCGTCTTCATCGTCGTCGCTGCTGCCGGAAGGTGTTTCGACGGGCGCTCGAGACAGGCAGTCGGCGTCGCTGTGCTTGCGGCCTGACTTGTAGACCACAGTCATGTTGAACTCTTGTAGTCGGAGACTCCATCGAGCGAGGCGTCCTGACGGGTCCTTGAGGTTGGCAAGCCAGCAGAGCGAGTGGTGGTCCGTGACTACGCGGAACGGGCTCCCGTACAAGTACGGACGAAACTTCGTGATTGCCCAGATGACCGCAAGGCATTCTTTCTCAGTCGTGGAGTAATTTTCTCCGCCTTGGACAGTGTCCGACTTGCGTAGGCGATGACTCGCTCGGTGCCTTCTTGTAGTTGAACCAGTACCGCGCCAAGTCCTGCGTTACTTGCGTCCGTGTGAATCTCGGTTTCCGCATCCTGATCGAAATGTCCAAGAACAGGAGGAGTCTGGAGTCGTCGCTTCAGCTCGTCGAATGCCTGCTGCTGCTCTTCGGCCCATTCGAACTTCTCGGCGTCCTTCGTGAGGTTTGTGAGCGGTGCAGAAATCCTTGCGAAATCCCGAACGAAGCGCCGATAGTAGGCACATAGCCCAAGGAACCTGCGCACGGCCTTCTTGTCTGTCGGCGCTGGAAATGCTGCGACAGCGCGAGTCTTCTCTGGGTCCGGGCGAACGCCTTCGTTACTAACCACGTGACCTAGGAACTTCAGTTCGTCATAAGCGAAGCGACACTTTGACGGTTTGAGGGTGAGTCCGGCGGTCCGTATGGCTTGGAGAACAGCTCGGAGTCGTCGCAAGTGCTCGTCAAAGTCGCCGGAAAACACTACGACGTCGTCGAGGTAGACGAGACAGCTCTGCCACTTCAGTCCTGCCAGTACGGTGTCCATGACACGCTGGAAAGTTGCTGGCGCCGTGCATAGGCCGAAAGGCATCACCTTGAACTCGTACAGGCCATCCGGCGTGACGAAAGCTGTCTTCTCTCGGTCCCGTTCGTCGACTTCGATCTGCCAGTAGCCGCTCTTCAGGTCCATCGATGAAAAGTATCGAGAGTGGCGCAGCCGGTCTAACGTGTCGTCGATGCGGGGGAGTGGATAGACGTCTTTCTTCGTTACCGCGTTCAGCTGCCGGTAGTCCACACAGAACCTAAGCGTTCCGTCCTTCTTCTTAACCAGTACGACTGGAGAGGCCCACGGACTGCTTGAAGGCTGGATTATGTCGTCGTTCAGCATCTCTTGAACTTGCTCCTGGATTACCTCCCTTTCTTTTACGGAGACTCTGTACGGCGATCGATGCACAGGGCGCGCGTCGTCCTCGGTAATGATGCGGTGCTTCGCAACGGCGGTTTGGCGTACCTTCGACGACGTCGCAAAGCAGTCGCGTGTATTCGGCGAGGAGGTCGATCAGCTGCCGTCTTTTCGGGCCCGGAAGCTTAGGGTCAATGTCGAGCTGCGCTGGCGACGTACTGTCTTGCTGAGGTGGCGAGGATTCTTCAGTAATCGCAGCGATTTCGGCGGAGTTCCGGAGTTCCTCGACGTGGCCCATGGCTGCACCTTTCGTGAGATGTTGCGTTTCATTTCGGAAGTTCGTCACGAGGACTACAGTGCGGCCATCCTGAAGTTCAGCTACTCCTCTTGCGATGCCTATTCCTCTTCCCAGGAGCAATTGAAGGTTTCCCTCCAGAAGAACTTCGCCGCGGGTAGCTGCATCGGTCACGACGGTTACGACAACACTTGATCGCGGCGGCAGGTTCACGTGGTCGGCAGCGACTCGGGCGGCGGCTGACGCTGTTTGGGGCTTCCCTGAAGGCGGAACAGGCGTACGCAGCGTCAATCTGTTCTCACCAAGGTCGATGACAGCGCCGTATTCACACAGAAAGTCCATGCCGAGAATGACGTCTCTGGCACAGTCTTGTAGAATGACGAATTTCACAGGACACGTCTCGCCGTGGATCTCGACGCGAGCAGTGCATCTTCCGACTGGCGTGATGAGATGTCCCCCGGCGGTCCGTATCTGTGGGCCATCCCACGGCGTCGTCACTTTCCGAAGGCGTTGGGAGAGCCTCCCACTCAGGACGGAGTAGTCTGCTCCAGTGTCGACGAGAGCCGACGCGTCGTGGCCGTCGATAACGACGTGTAGGTTATTCTTCACCGTTGCAGGAGCGTCGTTTCGGTCTCTGGTGGTGTTTGAGTGGGGGCCCTCCGACGTTCGTGGAGGATCTTGGCGTCGGTCGTCTTCGGCAACTCCACCTCCAGGGGTTGCCGCGCCTAGTTTCCCCGGCGAGGAGCGAGGGGCGACAGGCTTTCACGTCGGGGTCGGTGCATCGGCGAAGCTGGACGTCGTGGCGACGGCGACCGGGACACGCGGCGAGCTGCAGGCGGGGGAGACTGAGGTCGTCGGAGGTATTCTTCGATCTCCCGCGGTCGTTCACCGTAGCGTGGACGTGGATCGTTCGGATGGAAGCCACGCAGCCCTATTAATGCGAATATTAATGCGAATAGCATTCTTTGGATACTTCACGCACTTTTCGTCTATGTATCTATCTATCACTATCTGGCTATCTAACCTCTTACGCCGCGGGTCGATAAATAAATAAAAAAGACCGGCGCCGGCTGGGATTCTGAACCGTTGACCCTTTGATCAGCAGGCAGACGCGCTAACCACAGAGCTATGAAGGCAGTTTTTTATATCTTTATTACAAGGAAGTTATATAACAGAAGACACATTCATCCAGGCAAGACTGCGTACATTTACACAAATAAATAATATATACAAGGCACATTCATCTCGCAATCAAACTTGGCATCTTTTACATTTGGCCATTTGGTTTGATATTGATACACGCTACACCCAACAAAGAACAGAAAGACACAACAAAAAAAAACTCAAGCTATATCTACGTTTAAAGATCTAGAGGATTGACATAGACAATTAATGAGCTTAATAAAGCCCCAAACAAACAAATTTTCAAAAATCTGGCAGTCCTATGCATGCTTCTAGAAGTGGAAACCAGTCAGGTTGAACGTTTTGCGCTGCATATGCACTGCGTAGTTGAGCCACTTGCTCCACAAAAATAGATTTTGTTGTACGAGGCGGTTCAGCATTTCGATCAATCATTCTACATTTCCATAGACTGTGGAGGCCTAATAGTACAAACAAGTCATATGGAACTACTTCATCCTTGGAAAATGGAAGAAAGCGGATATTTTGGTCCGTAATGTCAAGGTCCTTTTTTAAAGTTCGTTGTAGCACGTCCCAGAAGAAAAAGGCGTCATTACAATAAATAAAACAGTGTTCTATAGTCTCGGGCTTATTACATAACCTGCAGTTTACAGACCATGGAACATATATTCCCCTGCTTTGGAGCCAAGTCTTTACCGGCAGCGTTGAGGTATGTAGTTTGAAGAAAAATGACTTGGTTGATGGCGGTACAGACATCTTTGTTACCCTATTAAGGACATCGTTTAGAGGATCAATAGAGAAACGGCTTCGATAAAGTGGGACAGGGAATATGCTATCGATTATCGCTCTTGATAGCTGCTTGCGTGTGACATTGAACAAGTACTCTAACGAGAAACGTGCCTTAAGAAAACCGAATGTGTCTACAACCTCCTTTAAGAAACCCCAAGGTTTCCTGTCAAATGTATCGTCACTAGAAACAATTAAATAATTAAGACTGTTAGCCAGTCGTAGCTGGAGAACGGTTCTCAAAAAAGGATGCTCAGCATTTTTAAAGAAAAAAGAAACGTGACACTAACTGCCGGACAAATAAATGGCACAGATTCAAGCCTCCTGCTTCAAGAGGAAGGAAAAGGTTGTCTCTCTTGAGTGGTTCCCATGATGAACGCCAAATAAAGGTGGCGAATATACGATGAAATTTTTGAAGGTTCGTACGAGCACAATGCATCACCTGCAACACGTACATGAGCTTGGACACAAGAAACACGTTGCACACACTAGCTCTAGTAAACATGGACATGTTGCGTTCTTTCCAAGCGTCAGCTTTTCTTTTCAATATAGTTGCCATCGATGTCCAATATGATTTACTGCTTCTGATATGTGATAATGGAACTCCTAGATACTGAAGCGAGCCTCGGTCCCAGGCAATACCGGCGAAAGATGAAGGCATGGTAGCCCACGATCCATACCAATACCCATTGCACTTCGCAGGGTTCATGGAAGCACCAGTAATATTGCAAAACTTTTCGGTTACGGTCATGGCTTCTTTTACACTTTTTTATCGGTACAAAAAACAGCCACATCGTCAGCATAGGCGAGAACCTTCACTTCAGCCTGCTTAATCAAAATTCCTCGGATGTTCTGGCTTTCAAGTATACTCAGGCAAAAGGGCTCTAGGTACAGGGCAAAAAGAAGAGGAGATAGGGGACAGCCCTGTCTAACAGACGATTTTATTGGTATTTTATCAGATAGCATGTTGTTAACTATTAATCTCGTTGAGCTGTTTTCATAACACAGGTTAACGCCTTCACAAACTTCGGTGCCCACATTAATGTGACAGAGGATTGCAAGCAAAAATGTGTGACTCACGCGATCAAAAGCCTTGGCCAAATCGATTTGAACTAGCGCAACCTGACCATTACTATCTGATGCATATTCAAGGACCGAGCGGGCAACGTGGATATTTGTTTGAATGGATCTACCGCGTATACCGCAGGTTTGATGCTCACCTACAAGGTCTTCGATTACCATCTGAAGTCTTTCATTAATTATTTTAGCGAAGATCTTATAGTCTACATTGCACAGTGAAATCGGCCTGTAATTCTCTACTTTTTTTAGTAGTTCGTTGTCTTTTGTTTTAGGTATTAGAACGGTGTGACAGTCATAAAAGGAAGGTGGGAGCATCTTACAATTGTAAGATTCGTGGAAAATTTTAAGTAACACTGGGCTTAATTGTTCTTTAAATTTTTTATAAAATTCACCACCGAGGCCATCGGGTCCTGGTGTTTTACCGGTCTTAAGTGAGTCAATGGCGGCTTTAACTTCGTCTAATGTTATTGGGCCTTCTACTATCTTTTTGGAGTCGTCGTTAAGAAAAGGCATATTTGATAACAAGTTTTGAATATCAGTATGACTGCCTGTGGGAATAACCTTACCAAAGATATTCGAGTAGTAATTATGAAATGCTTTTACAATCAGTGTCGGTTCTTTAAGGGTCACGCCTTTATGGTCAATTTCTAAAATTTCTTTAGACAACGCATATTTTCTTTCGTCATCCAAAGATCGCTTCGTGGGCTGCTCACCAAGCAAAAACTTTTTTGTGCGCGAACGAACGACCGCTCCACGATATTTTTCGGTCTCGTATGCCTGAAGCTGGGCTCTGGTGACATTAATATCATCACTGTAGAAACCAGGATTTATGCATTCTAATTCATGAAACATTAAAAGAGTTTTATAAAGTTCGCGACGTTTTTGTTTGTTTTCATAAGATAATGTTGTCGAACGCTCAATTGCCAAGTTTTTAACCTCTTGTTTGAAGCTATCCCATATGGCGAAAATATGCATATTTTGATTATCAAGGCATTTTTGCAGAATCGTTAAAACTTCTTTGGAAAACTTTTCATCCTTTAGGATACTCACATTAAATTTCCATAGTTCCCATTTAGGTCGAAATACACGGGGAGCCTTGGCACCAAAGCGAACAGAAACCATACAGTGGTCGGAAAAGAAAATCGGTTTAACGTTATACCTCGCCATTGAACTGAATGCTTCGCCCGACACGTATATCCTATCCAGACGAGCGTGGGAAACACCTTGGAAGTGGGTAAAACGTATTGACATATCTTTCCGACATGCCACATCAACAAGGTTGTGCTCCTGAAGCAGGTCTTTGAGAATCGAGGCGCTTCTATCATAACGCGTCTGAAGTAGTGCTCGGTCTTCTGCATTACAGACACAGTTAAAATCTCCCATTAGCACCACCACTTTGTCGGTGTCCAAAAAATTGGCTAGAAATTTGAAGAAAAAGAGCCTTGCATTCACAGTATTATGACCATATACACAAATAATCCGCCATTCACTCTGCCTCAAAGAAAGGTCGCATGAAATGAGACGCCCTTCCTGGTCAACGGATAAGGAAACCGACGGATAGCCAAGCGATTTACGCAGAAACAAAAAACAACCAGCAGAAAGGCCCACTGCATGACTTACACAGACTTCAAAGTCATCTCGAAAGGGTTCTAAGGCTTCTGCAATGTCCTCATCTGATGATAATTTTGTTTCCTGTACAGCGGCTATATCAATATGCTCGTAATTAAAGAGCCTTAAGAGTTGGCGCTGCTTCCTTTTAGACCTCAGGCCTCTTACATTTAGGGTGATAAAATGTAAAGGAAGGGCGGGGTCTCCCATGGGACTGCTTTAAGGTGAGTTAAAGTCACCGCTCTGGTTGTTATCGAGCGGTTTATGACTACTTTGTTTGGAATATGGCTTAGGCCTAAAGCCTACCTGTTTTCGGTCCTTTCTAGCCCGTATAAACGACTCGTCATCTACTGGCACAGGGTCAATCTGGTCGCCAAGTTCTGTGGCAACCTCTGGCCTCGGTGCTACTGCCACTTTCTCGCTGGCCTTTGGAATGCCCTCAGCGGGGGCAGCGATGTCTTCTACGTCTGATGGTGCGTCCTCCTCGACAATCGTTGCCGTCGATGAGGCGTCATCATCATCACCGGGGTCGCAGGGCGCTGGCGTTAGCTCTGGGAGGATTCCAGGGTCGTTCTTTTGGACACCAGAGGCTGTCTCTGTTGCGGGCGAGTTTTCCTTGATGTGTGTTGTGAAGGTTTCAGAAGAGGAAGTGTGGCCTGAAGCATCAACGACCTCGGAGATGTCCATCAGGAGCTCCGAGTGTTCTTCCGCGTCACGGGACACTTTACCACGAAGCTTGGTCGCGTAAGTCGTGACGCAAGCGTCAGCGATGTGTCCATAAATACCGCATTTGAAGCAGCGCGGTGTCCTGCACTGCCGTCGAATGTGTCCGACCCGGTTGCACCTGAGGCACAAAGGGGGCCTTCCCGGGATGATGACGAGCGTTTGCATTCCGTACACCTGTAGCAGGTGAGGAATCTTCTCCGTCGACGTTCCTTCATGTAGGGTGATGTCTACTTCCCTGTTTAGGGTGTCCATGTGCTCCATTTCCGGACAGCGCCACTTCTCTCGATGAATGCTACGCACTATGCCGTATGGTGTCAGGGCTTCGACAATGCGTCTATCCTCGAGATGGTCCGGAAGCCACAGGAGCTTCATCTTGAGATCCCGCGTGTTTGGGTCGATCACCAGGCACTTCTTGCCTTTGACGAGCAGCTCACCACGGAGGCAAAGCTTTTCTTTGGCGAGAGCGTTGACGCAGGTGACCATCCATACATGGCCCATTTGGAATTGTCCGGTGGCTTTTATGTCTTTTAGGTCTATTACTTCCTTGAGAGCATCTCGGAAGTCCGGTGCCGTATAAGGCCTGGAGGACATGTCAGCGTGGAGAAATACAGAATTGAGGACGATGTTTCCGGTTGGCAGACGAGGAAGGGTGATCCTGTACTCACTTGAGGTAACATTAGACGATTCAATAATACCTCGGCCAGAGGCCGATGCGGTGTTTCCACCAGAACTCATTATTTCGCAGCCGTTCCAGACGGCCTCTTCTTCTTTCTCCCAGAGCTATGAAGGCAGTCATTCAACGCACTCTAAACGGTTGTTTATATCTTTACCATAGGACGCGCTTTACAGCGCTGTCACAGCTACCGGTGCGCGCGTTCCATGCACGAGGGCTCATTCCGCTCTCGTGAGGCTCAGCACGGCCGCTAGCTCACCCTCTCCCGCGCTCGGGAGAGGGTGATGTAGCGGCCGTGCTCAGCCTCACGAGAGCGGAATGAGCCCTCGTGCATGGAACGCGCGCGCACCGGTAGCTGTGACAGCGCTGTAAAGCGCGTCCTATGATAAAGATATAAACAACCGTTTAGAGTACCGTTGGTTGAGACTAGCTGAGACGCCAGAAAGTCTGGTCGGTACCATTTTGAGTGTTTGTGCGTATGGCGCGTGCTTTGCTCGCCTTCCTAAGTGACACAAACGCACGTGCTGGGCTGCGGAGATCGTGCGCAGGGCTGTGAAAGTGTCAACAAATTTAGAATCGCCTCAAGAGTGGGCTGGCGTATCTAGAGTGTGCCGGCCACCTGACGAACGCGCATAACTCCGCACCGTTTTGACGCTATTCGCCCTTTCACGACCTATAGGGCGCAGTTGTGCCTATCAAAATGGCTGTCATCTGGATGATCGTCGTAGAACAACAGTCCGGGCTGGGTCTGCGAAGCGTGAGTGATTATAGTTTTGTATGTACGAGCGGTATTAGAGCCTTGGTTTATTTTTTTACGCCAGGAAGGTGGTGGCAAGCACCTTTGTTAGGGCACCGATCATCCAGGAGCTAGGGAGCGCGGTTCTCACACCGCGGTACCACCATCGCTGAAAGTTGCGAATTCGCATTAACGTAGATAATCATTCCCAAAGGATGGGTTCTGCTGATTTTTACCGGTAAGGGCAACGGCGGCTAGATATGGTCGGCTTTCCCACAGTGGTAGCACAACGGGCGTCGATCGGCCAGCCTCCACACGTCGGTTTTCCTCGGCGAGTGTCGTTCCGGGCAGACGTACTGGACTTCTCCTTCCGTGCGTCGAGGATGCGAAGGCATCAGAGTGTCTCGCCGGGGTGGTACTGTGGCTTCTTGGCGGGTAGGTTGCGACGGTCGTCGGGCCATGGCAGCATAGCTCAACGTCGGTTCCTCTGGTGCCATCGTGTTGGTCGGGACTCCAGGTTGGAAGGCTCGGTAAACCTCCGCGAGCGACAGTGAGGATGGGCGATCCGCAGCAGGGAGCATCTTGCTGAGTTCTTCCCAGACGATGTCGCGGACGATTTCCCGAAGGCCGTCGACATCAACGGTGTTCAGGTCCAGTCGGGAAGGTGCGACGGTTGGAGGAGCAGGATCGCCGGCGAGTCGATGGTAGTGGCTTGCTAGTATGGTGCCTGGAACGGGTCTCCGACTGGTGTGTTTAGCGTCCTATACCTCCCATGCATTGAAAGTGGTCCCAAAGTGGCAACAAATGACGTCACAGAAGCCGGAGTGTCATGCTGTTGCCTGTTGCGATCCTGGCGGTTGGCCGTAGAAATGCTGGCGAAAAGCACTAGCGAACGCGAGTGTCGCTGTCGTCACAGCGTCCCAGGCGTCCCATCTTCCGGCTGTTGTAGCTTCCGTGGACTGTCACAGTGAAAAGCGACCTACAGCAGAACAAGCGTCTGCAATATACACCAGAACTGTAGGGACGCCACCAGGATCGCGACCGTCGACAGCATGACACTTCTATGACGTCGTTAGGCGGAAATCGAGGAACCACTTTTTTGGACGCGCTAAACACACCAGTCGGAGACGCGTTCCAGGCACCATATTATTAGTGGCTTCAGCCACAAAACCGTCGACGGTTGTCGGGGGACTGCGGACAAGGCCCCCGAAAATTTCCGCCTTCACGCCACGTATGAGGACGCGAAGCTTCTTCTCCTCGGCTGCCTCCGGATCGGCTCGGGCACATAGGCGCATGACATCGTCAACGAAGCTGGTCACGCTTTCGTTGGGGCGTGGACCCTTGTTTGGGATGGTCCTCCGCTCGCTGCCGACGGTGGTGGTTGAGGAATGTTCACTTCAACTCGGCGGCGCAGGACTCCCACGTAGTGAAGGACGCTTAGTGGTTTTCAAACCAGTGCCTTGCAGTTGCTTCAAGCGAGAAGCAGAGATTGTGGAGGCATTGCTTAGTCGTCCATCTGTTGTGGCGGGCTACACGTTCATAGTGTTGCAGCCGGTCTTCACTTCAATGTCCTCGTGGACCTCCCCGTGGAAAGACGTCGGAGTCCAGGGTGCAACGGGTAGGTATACGACGGCGGTGGCGGCCGGGGTCTGCGACGACTGGTTGCCCATTGTCGTCCTCCTTGACTGCCTGCTCTTGGGTGTTAGGGTCCTGATTCCGGGGGTAGGCCAAAATTGCGGCGACTTGATCGGATCTCGGTCTGGTCTTCGTTGGGTCCTCGGGGGCTTGGGTTCGGACCCGCACTGCGGGCCCTCGGAGAGAAGCGCTGCACGGACACGCGTTACCCGCACCTCCACCAAAATTTCACAAATGAAGAGGTAATGAAACAAAGAATGACTCAGGAAACTAACCGTCTAATGGGGCGAAATTGTTTCCAAAACAAAAGAAAGAAGATAACAACAGAGCGTCGCGGGCGTCGAACTCGGCAAGACAGCAGGATCGAACGCTGAGGCGAAACTGACTTTGGGCTCGCCACGCGAAGCCCCTTATGTACACGTGTGGGCTTCTGGAATGATCGGCGTAGAAGGTTCGACGCGTAGAACGTTCGGACTTCGAACAGGCAACAGGATTCTCGAATTTACCAGAACACTAAATTGCAGCAATAAACAAAAGATGCGTCGCTCCCAGGAATCGAACCCTGGCTTTTCGCGTGGAGAGCAGACAAAATAACTGTTCAGGCCACGCGCGCGGCAATATTCCGCACCTGGTGCATACACCGCTTTTGGTGCTTATTCCGTACCGGATGCATATTCGCCACATAAGTGTACTCCCTTACACAACATTTTGAAAAACTCCCGCTTTATTAGCGGGAGACAAAGCAGCTTGTATCACAGAGCAATCGTCATAAACGTAATTTGTGTATCACGAAAATCGTTACTTCCCGTCATGATGAAGGATTGAGAAGAAGCAAACCCTTATACAGTCTGCACCAGTGGATAGCCTATATCGCGTAGAAGTTGAGGTTTTTTATATGTATAGTCTGCGGACCATAGTCCAGTAAATACGTGCAATATATTGAAATATACCTTTATAGTATTTTCGATTTAACAAATGTGTAAACGTTACCATACGTATAGTGTTTTGCCTTTTAACCAAAAACAAAAGCCACACCATGGCAACATGCCCTTCTCATCCTCTGCAACAAATAATTAGTAACAAAAGCCTGGAACGCAGATTAAAAAAATACAAAACGACTATGGCGAATGAGAATGCAAATTAGATTCAGCATGCACGATAGACCCTTTCAAAAGTCCATCAAACAACATTGGCGGTCGCCATTGCTGGGATACGAAGCGCATGATTGGATCCGAGTCCTCCCCGAACACTGACCGCAGCTTTTGTAGCCGATATGAGCCGAGCCAAGTTCACGACGAACGATGACGCAACCCTCGTGTCCAATACATGCTCGGAGTACCTGCCCAAGCAACGGAGGACAGTTAATGAAGCGCACTTTTGAAAAGAGTCTATTTTCCGCCGAACCGTACGCTCTCAGATTCACCGATTCACTCTGACTACCGTTCGGTACTGAAACAGAAAATATGAGTTGTTAGTTCGACATGATGACCTTCCTACTCAGCATGCTTATTTCGTATTCGTACTGTTGATTTAGATTGTTTGGTAACCCTGCATGAGGAATACCGTTTATTTTTTTACCATCAATGATGACGTTGCTGTTTGCTAATGGTAAATTCATCTAGAATTTTTATATTTACAAATCTTCAGGTACTTTCGACTTCTGCCAGGGGTATTGAATCTTTCGCCAAGTAATTACACACTGTGTCAACACGGAGTGGTAGTAAGGACGTCACTCCGACGCGATGTTTCTGGTTTCCAACTGCATTCGAATGCTCCCTCCTTGTGGCTGGTGTTGAGTGTCCAAAGGAACGTGCTGAAGCTCAGAAAATGAGAGACGAACCTTGCATTGGCAGTACAGGTAAGTCTTCTGGATAATCTTGTACCGTTGCAATACTGGGTATGCGGAGGTAAACAAGAACAAGTAATGGCCGAACCTTCCCAGGGAGTATCCAAAGCAGCACGTTGTGAATGGGCCATCGCTGGCAAGTGCACTATGGCAAACCAGATTTTCGATGGCCCAAGCTTGGACAAAGTGATATGTCAACAGCAGTGTTTTGGTTCTTGTCTGGTGACTAGCCATTTACCTTAAGCCAGTCGCTGGCCATACACTTTAGGCCAGTGACTGGCCATTCACTTTGTGCCAGCCACTGGCCGCTGACTTTCGGGCAGTCACTGGTCGAAAGTGGCTGTAGTTATGCACTTTATATATAATTTATCACAGACTGCCTGGAAATGTGGGTGTTCCCCAGAAGACTGACAAGAGTTTCGGGAGGTCAGGTTTAAAGTTAGCCCCAAAAAGTTTTGCATATTAATCAGCGGGTCCCACGGCCCCAACCATAATACCGGTGGCAGCTGTGCTAACGCTCCTGTTTGCGGTGCAAATGTCGCGTCTTTTGCGCGTGTTACGTATTTCGTTCTTATTGCAAATAAATTGCCAATTCATCATTACTCTTTTAGTGCAAAATATGATACGCATGCTTTAAAACTTAACGCACAATAAGAAAACAAAAAGTGCAAGTTTTGATATTTTCAAAGACATACCTCTATGCATTCCAAGTTTCTAGACTTGTAATGCATCCAAGACGCGTTCTTATTTTTTTAATTAAAAGATGAAGGACTCGTCTAGTTCCCTGTATACGTGTTTTTCTGAATTAGCGCACTCACATTTTTTAATATTTATTCAAAAAGAGCCTTTTTTATGCAATTTTGAAGTCTCGTAACTCAGTTTCACATCATAACGCAGCAACGACACTTAAGGGCATGCTCCTGGAAAATATAGGAACTCCGCATACAAAATATTAGAAGTGCAACGCCACCCGTTTTTTGTAAACACAACTTGATTGTGATAAAATTTTAAAGAATTCCCTTAACGCGTTCTTGGTTTTCTCAGACAGCGTTCTGGCATCTGATCTAATTTTTTTTAATTGTATGCTAGAGGAACTGAGCTGGTTCACCTGAAGCGTGATTTTTTTGTATTCATATTCAGATTTGTTTAAAATAATTTTAAATCATGGGACTATTTTGAAGCTCGACTCTGTACGCAAGAAACCGGTTTCAAAGAAGAGGACAGCTATTTAAATAACGATTCTTTAATTAGAGCTTTTATCGTTCTAATTAAAATCACTGTCTATGATTGTAATTATTTTAAAGCATACTAATTGTCCTAAATCATAAAAATAACCTATGTTCTAGCAGACGACGCGCACTTGCGCCATCTTTTGAAAGGTGGCTGAAATTCGAGGTTGAGAAGTTCAGGCAAAGTGGCGCTGATTCTGTCCCTGACGCGGAGGATTCTTTTATCAAATATTTCCTCGCGCTACTTCCTCGTTCTTGCAGTGAGTCAGTTAATCTTGCAAGAAAAAAAGAAAGAAAACGAGAAGCGCGTCACAAGGGTCGCGAGCAAGTTCTCGAAAACACCTAGTGCCCATAAATAAGCTATTCAATGCTGCCCGCCATGTTCCGACACCACGAAAGGTGCAAATATTGAACTCCATCTGATGATGACGACGAAGGGGAATTTCTTTCCCTTCACTCCAAGATTTTTAACAAACAATTTTTTTAAGGTTCCAGCTTTCCAACCGCGCTGGTTCTGTTTTGTTCGCCATCGTGGAGAGATTTGAGATTTTCAGTTTTCATGTTACTCTACTCGTAGACAACTTACAGAGAGCGTTATGTGCAAACCGCAGCGACTGGTAAGGAAACAAACAGCCAGTCATCGTGACTCAAATCTGAGGCTCAGGAAAAGGGTCTAATAAACCCCTTTTCCATGAAGTGCTCTATCAAAAGCGTTGCACATGTGCGAAACCCTCACTAAATCGTCTTTCTTTGGATTAATTTTTTTACATTTATTCAAATAAGAACAGTGTCAGACGATAAACTTTCATGGTGTTGGTTTAACAATGCAACGACTCCAAGCTTCCACTTTGCGCTTTACACCAACCACGACCCTTGTCCTTTGCAACTAGTTATAAGCAGCCAGGTCCGACTTGCTAGAAACAGCGTCTCAGCTGAGACTGTGGGAAAGAAAGCAATGCCAAAGCCAGCGCTCGAGCTGAGCGGGACTCAAGCCGCGTCTCAAGACAGTCGCGTCTCAGCAGAGACGCTGTTCTATAGCAAGCCGGCCCAGGATCACAACTCGTGAAGTTTCCTCGCTCTTCTCTTTCGTTTTTCGGAGTCCCCGCAATGAGTGATGCGAAATAAAATCAAGCGAGTTGCTCAGTGCTGCCCTGCCATGTTCTTCCATGACAGGGCTAGAGAGCGGTTTCCTTGTGGCCTTCACTCTCGCCGAGGAGCAATGGGACTTCTTTAGCCGCGTAGGGGTGCGACCACACAACCATGCCCAACGCTGCCTGAGCCATCCTGAACAACTGTTCCCCGACCACTGCGATTAAAAATGTGTGCAATTATACTTGCTTGAAATAACTGTAGTGAGCCGATTGAAATAAGTTTTGGCTTACAATAATACAATGCTTGTCTATACAAATAGAGAAAGACGTGTTCCGCATAAGTCCCTGAAGGCAGCCGGCCTCACAACCCCGGAGCAAAGAGGACAACACGGTGAGGAGGACGTGACTCTCAGAAGGAACTAAAGCGCTGTAGGAGCGGTAGGGTTACAGCGACCCATCCAAGCTGCCGCCGCAGGGAACAACTATACTCCCGGTGCAAAGGCCGTAAGAGATCGCGCCTGTTCACTCTAGCCCGGCCATTGCTCTTCAAACTGCTGAACGAGGCAATGTCCACTCACACAGGGGCGTTTGCTTATGTTTTCCTACGTTGCGTTATAACTAGGTCTGGGCACTTGATCTAATAACCTACCGATGAATCAATTAATGATTTAATCGCGATTAAATTTTTAACCAGTTAATCCGTTAAATTTTGGCAAAGGAAAAATTAAAAGTTAACGCTTTCACCACGCACGTGTACGAGTACACCTGTATGAAAGCAAACTTTAGGTGAAATTTTGACCTAAAGTAAACTGTAGGGGCGAGATGTGTGACTCGAAAGAAGTGGAGAAGGTTATATGTGCCCCCAGCCACTTCAACGCCATGCGATTGTCCGTTTAGCGCAGCTGAACCTATAGGCCTATTACTAAATTACGCAACCATCAAGGAGAATGCAGGGAATGGTGTTCCACGCGCCGCACGTGCTGGCGTCTGCAGCAGTAACTGTCCCAACGTTGAACTGTCCTAAAGAAAAGGCCTAAAACAAATGGCATCTTGCACGCGCGTTCGTCAGCGCTTTAGTTTGGTTATTTACTTCGAATCTTTTATACGGGGAAGGCGTGCGCGTGTGGCCCGTGGAACACCAATCCCAGCATTCTCCTTCATGCTTGGGTAATATAGCAATAGGTCCATTGATTAATTATTCGGTTAAAATTGACGCCCAGTCCTAGTTATAACTTAGTCCGCAGGACATCTGTGCTTCATATGTCGCATGCAAATCTACTCTTTGAATTGGATTCCATGCCTCATTCGAACCACGAATGTCCCGTAAACTTTGAACTTTGCACGTGTTCTCGCGCAAACGAAACCATAAATGAAGCCACGCGCCCGCGCCAGTAACGGAGTATACATCTTTCCATAAAAGCGTACGAGGGCGCGTTGATTGCTGTGTTTGTGTCATTTGCTTCCAAGGGCCGCTCGAGACACAGGTCTCGTGCACTGGCGCATTTGACGCTACTTGCAAGACAAACGCAAACACATCGAGGGGCTTCATGCCTCTGGCCACCGCGCAAGACACGTGCCACGGGAGGGTGCTCCGCCACCATTCGTTTCCAAGGAAGGGCCGCTCATTTCAGTGCTGCGCATCCATTTGCTTCCAAGGGTCTCTCGAGACACGGGCCTCGCGCTCTGGCGTGTTTTACGCTACTTGGAAAACAAACGCAAACACATCCAGGGGCTTTAGGCAGATGTAAATCCCCTTGATAAAGGCGTTTTATTTTTTGGTCAAATACCGCCAATCATTGGGGTGGAAACACACCAGACACGTGCCACGAGCGGCCATTCGCTCCAAAGGGCCGCTCAATTCAGCGCTGCGCCGCCATTACCTTCCAAGGGCCGCACCAGACACGGGCCTTGTGCACTGGCGCATTTGACGCTACTTGCAAGACAAACGTAAACAGATTGAGCGGCTTTAGTAGTGTGAACTTAGCATTAGCTAGAATAAACGGATGTCCACCTGCTTCGATCGTGATCACGATCATGAGTAGATTATGGGAGCGGCTTGCACCAGAAGCTGGCTCGAGAGGCACTCCGGCGCCTCGTCACTTCGTCGCAAAAATGCGTCCCAATTCGACACGCTCGCGCGTTTTTGTTTTGTTGCTTGTACGTTTCCGAACCACCCACCTTGCGCACGTTATTTGAGTGGTAACTTTAGCGCACCACGCGCTTTAAATCCTTCGAATATTCACTTATACGGTTGTTTTCAATGACGTTCATCAAGTTTATTAGTCAAACTATACGTTTATTTGCAATAAATAAAAAGAGTGTCATTCTTCGGAAGCAGCAGGTTCGCTACCCGCACATACCTTCTGGAAGGAGTGGCTAGGTAACGTGAATGCTTTGGCCTGCCGGTTTTTTTTTTTTAATGCGAAAGCGTTAACTGTTTTATTGAGCCAACCGGCGTTATCAGCTTTTGAAGCGGCGCCAAACGGCACCTAAATTGCCCTGTCCTATGGAGCAAAGCCTGTAGTCTGTAACAGCGATTTGATGAATGCATTCCTATTGGCTGGCGCGCGCCATAGTTTCAACGAACGCCACCCCACAGAGAATCCCTCTCCATGACTCAGCGGCCCGGCCGCCGGTAAGAGGGAGAGGGTGGCCGGGCTCTGCAGAGCGGTCGGCCGCTCGAGCTCCATTTGGTTCCCGCTACCATCGCATAGCTTTTGTGAATGGCCTAAAGATTCCTAATGAGATTCTGCTCGCTATTTTCAGTTGCGAGGTCCCTTGTGCTGCAAAATAATTGTAGACGGAAACTGCGGTGCTTGATGTCGAAACTGATCATTTCAAGCAGAAGCGGATCATGTAAATCAGACATAACAAGTTGGCGTTTTCTACCAGTTACAATGTTCAGCACCACCTTGTATTCAGGCAGATGCTGAATCACCTCAGTCAGATGGTTGCGACGTGACGTGTACGGTGTGCAATGACGCACGCACTAGGCACACCTTAGTCAGCCAGGACCGTGGAGCCGCCGTGGAGTCGGGGAAGCGTGCCCGTCTCGCACCCCGGAGGCCCGGGTTCGATTCCCATCCAGACCGAAATGTACTAAAGTTTCTTTCCAAAGCCATTCATTTACTTTGTTTATAGGAACCTTCGTGAAAATTGTGACGTCAATCTGAGCATTTCTAACGTGTTTTTACTCTTTGCGCCGTCGGCCATTTTTGGTACCATCGCTCTCGGTCATGCCGCGGACGCCGACGCCGGATTTTCGCGTAGTGGGGCGAATAATCTTTTCGCATTAAAAAGTCTTCTGACCAGGCCATCAGCCCCTTTTTACAGCATTCAACGGTGTACAGGACTAGTGTAAGCATAAAAAGCAATTATACATAAAATAATCAAATTGACATTAGCTAAGCATCGTAGTCACAATAATTAATATCAACGTCATCAAAAGTTTCAAATACAAATAATTCACATCGACATCATTGAGATCACATTCATTAACATACAATGCCAGCGTTACTGTAAAATTCTCCATTTCTGTTGCATTCAAACAGAAAATATATGTATATAAAGATACATGTAAGACGCTGGTATATTTTTTTCAACATCAAATTATCAATAGACTTAATTAATATTGAAAAAAATATCAAAAGCACTATAAAAAGCACTTAGAAATCTGCTACCCACTCGCCTAACAAATTTTAAGTTTAGGTTACTGGGGCTAAAAAATACACTTTTATTCTTTTCTTGAACATGCAGAATCTTCGACCTCGGCGTACTATTTCAACAATATTGAGGTGGTTATTTATAAGGTCAGATAATTGGTAATCAAGTTTAATCAAACTACCATCCAAATGATGAGTTATATTGAGCGCCCTTCTGAACACCCGTCTTGAAAAAAAATCTGCTATTGCTTGTTTTATCATAGATCAAAATGCACAAACACGCATACTAAAAGCGCAAGGCCATGGTGCATGGTTTGCGCTTGATTGCTTTGACCGGGGACAAAAAACGCGCTATAAGACGTTGAGCTCCGTGACATAGTGTTTTCTGACTCTGCTTGATTGGCCTCATTTACCTGTTATGTCGGCTGCGCTCTGACTTACAGCAAAATGAATTTAAACGTTTATGTCGTGCAAAAGCTCTTTCATTCACGAAATGCTGACAAGGCATGTCTTATATATGTTCTTTAACGTTTGATAACATTCTTCACTGATTGATTGACTATATTTTTAATTCTTGAATAGTTAAAACGATAGCTCCTGGCTTGTGAGCCTCTAACGAAATCGCTTTGCCAACCCTGCAGCGCGGAACAAAGCCAGTATCAAAGAACAAATTTTGCCCAGCTAGGCACTCTCGATCGGGTCGATGAGCTAGCTGGGCT
>JAZHYW010026511.1:0-16729 GCA_037355805.1 Ixodes ricinus | reverse complement strand
CTCGCGCATCCCGTGGTCCCGAAATATTACACTACATTGACATAATGCTTAAAATAATATTAGGAAAAGAAACTTTATTTTATTCTCTAGAGGTTTTTTTTTTCTGAAATTACCTCATTTATTTGTCATTTACGAGTGTCAACTGCGGCTGGCTGAAGCGCTGAACTGAACGGCCGACTTCAACCTTCGACCAAAACATTGCGAGGAATGGCGCCGACGAAGTCCTGAGGGCCGTCGCTCGGAGACGATCTCTACAGGACTAATATTTTTAAATTTAAGTTAACCATGGGTTCCGTCACGGACAGCCTCATCAGCTGGGTATGGTGGACATTCAACCTCTACCTCTTTTATTTCCTTTCTATTTTATTTTTAAATACGACCTTCTCTATGCATGGCCCTTTTCCGTAGTGACGTTGAATGGAAAATGCAAAGCGACATAACCCACTTCGCGTGTTGCCCACCAAAATGGGACCTCTCCACGCCGCTCCGCTGTCAACGCGACCTAGTTTATGCGTGACTAACGTGGGGTCTTTAATCGTGACCTGGTGATCTAAGCGTGAGTCCGTTGCTTGTTCGTTTCTCGTTCGCAGCTACAGACTTTCAATGTCACGGCTCCGCACAGGAGCGTCGATCAGCTATCCGATGGGGTGGCGTTGGCCCAAGTTCTTCACCACATGTGAGTAATCCCGCCACTACTCGATTACTGGCTCAGTGCTGGCTTGTCATCTTGTTAACTGGACTGTTTACCGACGCAGCGACCCCGATTTTTTCGACGCTTCCTGGTTGTCCAAAGTTAAGACGGATGTCGGGAGCAACTGGCGATTAAAGGTGAGTTCTTTTTTTGTTGTTTGTGTTTTTCTTGGCTATTGTGTTCTTTTTTTTTGTGCGATATTGAATGGCATTGAATGTGGTGTGATCTGGGATTGGCATTGAATGTGTTGTGATCTTGGATTGCAGTTCAGCAACCTGAAAAAGATCCTGAAGGGCATCATGGATTATTACAACGAGGTAATGTTGACTATTATGACCTCTTCCAAGCTTAACCTTTTGATTTTCCACGAACACTTTTTATATTTTATTTGTTTACATCGTATCATACGCAGCTGTCATAGAAGAATTGTGTGTGTTTTTCTAACACCTGATAAATATAATCAATAACAAATAATAAATGCGTATTGCTATTGGTGACGAGATGTTTTGGTGGCGCCACCTCCTGCGGGCGCCCTCCTGTGACGCAGCTGGTAGGATACGAGCAGACGACGCGCTATGTCAGGAAGCACGGAGTGGCTATGTTAGTTCGCATCTATGCCGATTAAAAATGCTTTATTTATTAAAGAAACGTGTATAACATTATTGTGAGTGATCTTTCTAATGAATAACGTTGCCTCGAAGTTGCTTTTTGTATTAGAAAAACTTTAAAATGTTCAAAAACAAGCCTCGAGCTTCACATTACAGCTTGCGCGGCGTGCGTCACGGGCTATTCACAGCCTCTCTGATCCTTGTTTTTTCGGATCTATGGAGGCTGATGTAGAAAAAGGTTTTGCATCCACCAGAGTAAATGACATGCTGTCTTCTTAGCTCTGCACACGCGCTCAGTTGTGTTGCAAAGCGCCGCACATTTGTTTTAGCTACATTGAGCTTGCCGATACCGACGCTTCTATCCAAGTGTGACTCACTAGTTGCTGCTGAGCAAATGTTCGTCAGCAACTGACGCTTAAGTCCTCCCCAATTGAATACGTGGCAAAGAAGTTTGTCACATTGCAACTTCTGCTAAAAAAAAAGCTGAAATTTTCATAAATTCTTAAATTGTTGGCTATGGCCCAGCAAATTCAGGCAATTGATTAATTTGTTCTATCCTATTTTAACTAAGAATGGTTTACAAATATAAAATCGCTCACTGAGAAGCGCATTACGCATTATGCGCATTTGGGTCCGCAAAAATTTAACATACAAACGGTAGTAATTCATAGCAGGTGTATTCCTCATTTTTTGGGTTGCTAGGGTCGCACGTTTCGCGTCGACCGGGTGAATAAGCAAGGATTTAGTTGAAACGACTCCGAAAGCCAGCCACCGCTTTTTCCTGTCAGTTATTTTGAGGAAATGTTTGTTTACTGGTTTACAAAATTCAGAAAAGGGATCAACTCAGAACTAATAGAGACCAGCACTTACAGAGCACATTGGAACCAACAAGATACACGGAGTCGCTTTCACTGAAGTGTTTACTGCACACGCGAGAGGTTCTCGAATTTCACTTTCCTATTTTCAGTTTAATGAGACATTCCTTTCTTAGTTTTATTTTGTTTGAATCATAATAATGAAATACACCCTATTCACTGTGGTAGATGTTGTAGTGGTATAAAGTGCTGGATATTCTATTTTCATCATCCAGCTTATTGTACTGGGGTAGAGAACAGCACACCACCATCTGAGCGCTTCGACACCTCAGCGCCAAAAGTGTTTGTTGGCACGACTACGCGTGCCATGTGCATTTAAAACCTTGGTAAAATGTCCTACTACAAATGTCACTTCACCAAATACACACAACACGTTAAACAGACTTTACCGCGCGTTACCCAAACAGCGCATGAGGCAAGCTGACGAGCTGAGGGATCCAAGATCTGCTCGGTCTGTCCCAGTCTGTCCTACCCGTGATGTCACAAACAATGATGATGATAGCTGGAGAAGCGCCCCCTGTAGTTTGCACACACCACCAATACGCACGGCATCGTGCATCTTGACTGGAAATGGCTATACGACACAGTGCAAAACTTTTGGGTCTCGTATAAAATTAATTGTCAAAACAGATTGCCAAAGGTGTAGCGTAAACGTGGGGACTAAGTGGGCCCCTGTAATGCACCTCCGAAAAGGGCGACCCAAATGGCATGAGCTTTCCGCATTGTGCGTATAGCCATTTCCGGTTGAGGTGCACCACTTTGTACGTATAGCATCCTTATAATGAATTATCAAACTAATTAATGTACTGAAAGAAGCTTGCTTTCAATATCAGATTAGTGGCTTCAAAATAAACAAAGAACACAGATGCACATACACACAGTCACGAATATTCATATAACCTGATCTGCAGATTGTGTACAAACTTCATGTCAACCTACAATATTGATTTGAATAGTAGCATACTTGTTGGTAATTTTACTCCAGCAGTAATCTCCATTTTGCGTTTTCTTCATCATATGTTAAATTTTTGTCGCCCAACTTCTGCAAGCTCACAGTTGTAATGGTAACACATCTTATTTATGGCAACCCTGTTGTATGTTAGGTGTTTAGACTTTAGCTTGTGGCATCCTTTTTTTGTATTGGAACAGCTTTTCAATTTCTTGAAAGGAGGAATGTTTTGTTTACTCTCAACGAGGCATCTGTTCATAAATTCTCTCGGCAGTCCCTTTTCAGCATTTTAATGTTTATCAAGTATTTCATATTACAAAGAAGAGTGAAAAAAAACCTTTCCTACAAACTTTCTTTTCTTCCTTCCACTCTGAATTCTGAAACAATGTTGGCAATCCACTGTGGTTACGAAAGAACATCATGACGAATGGATGGATGGATGGCAGTGGCTAAACCCTTTGTATTTGGTGGTGGTTTGCGCCGTCGCCTAGCCTAGTTAGATGGGTGGATGGATTGATGGTATTGGCTGTAGCCTTTGTATCGAGTATAGCCAATATATCAGTAGTGTAAGCTCACGCCAGTTGGACCTTGCGCCATTCTGGAAGTTGATCACGTTTCTTTACTAGCTCATTGCATAGACAGTTGCTTGAGCTTTGGATCGGTTCTTCTCTGGTTGCTTCCAGGTGTTGTTCCAGCAGATTACAGAGTTCCGCTTTCCGGACGTCGGAGCGATTGCGGAGCGCGGAAGTCGGGAGGAGATGGGCCGTCTCCTTCAGCTGATCCTGGGATGCGCGGTCAACTGCTCACGGAAACAGGGTGAGGAAGCATTACAGTATGTCCCACCTGACACTTTGCACTCACCTGCACGCTGGCTGTGACATTGTGGTTCTTGCTGCAATATTGCTCGATGCCTCGTAGGATTGTTCTTCCTGCTGCCTGTATCAGTGTTATGCGTTGCATTTCGATTCACGGGGTAGAAGTTCACTCCACGCATCATTCCGCCAAAGGGTTCCTGGCGGCTGCCTTTTTGTGTGTTGGTGCATTTTGTGCGTGCTTTGACACCTCGTAGATAGTTACACAACTGTCTATGCATGGTCTAGAGAGTTGTGTAACTAACTGTCTATACCATGCATAAATCTGCAGCCTACACTTTGTGTCTGATAGACACCAAGTAACGGCTGGTGAGTGACATTGTTTAGTGGCAGAATCAAAACCGCAATGCCGTTTGTTGTTTCTTTCTTTTTTTTTAGAGTACATCCAAGTTATTATGGGATTGGAAGAAGACCTGCAACATATGGTCATGAAGGCCATTCAGGAGGTCAGTAATATACAATTATACTGCCAACAGGAAGGATTTTATGGTGTGTGGATAGAACACCGCTATTCTGTACATTTTTTTTTCTTTTTTATGGACGGACACCATTTATTGCACTTTGTTAATACTACACAGACTTGTAGAATTGCAGCTTGAGTCTTTATGAAGTGCTGAACGTGCTTATTCTGCCGCTGGTGTCGCAGCTGATCACCAAGGAAGCTCCGAGCAGCTATACGGGGGACAACTTTGACCTCAATGAGCAGCTCAAAGAGCAGCTGAGGAGCTGCAGGCAGCCAAGGAGGCCAAGGAACAGATCACACAACGATGTCACGAGCTAGACATGCAGGTGAGTGTTGGTAGCGTGGTATCCAGGCCTTAAAAAAACCCTGAAAGGAAAAAAAGCTTTTTGAACAGTCTGGTTGGGACACGTGTGTCAAAAAATAAATTTTACGTGAAAAAAATTTTTTTAGAGCAATATTGACGGCGAGAGATTTATTTGAAATTCTGTGCGCAAAGTCCACGACGTCACGGAATGGTAATTTGCTCCAACGAGATGGTAATTCACTCTTTCCACCTCAACATGAAGGCGAAGCCGATCAATTCTCCTTCACGCGCCGAAATGCCGAAAGAGAAGACAAGTGGAAAGGAGGTGACTATTGACTAAATCGCATCTAGCGCCGTCAATATTGCTCTAGAAATTTCTTCTTTTTTCACGTAAAATTAATTGTTTGTTATGACGTGTCCTAACTAAACTTTAAAAAAAAATTTTTTTCTTTTAAAGAAAGTTTTATTAAAGTTTAAGAGGTAGTTTTTTGTGTTTATTTCTTTAGCAGCAGAGTAGAACATATAGAAACGTAAAAGTTTTAGCTCCTGCTCAGTAATCAGTCTAACATTTTTGTTTTTGTTAGTTTTCGATAAGAATTAAGATATGAAACAAAGGTCTAGTATTTGATGTCTGCCAATTATTAAGGCCAGGCTCTGGTTCTATAATGAACTTTTTTTATTTATGTACAGATTGTAATGAAAATTGTTTGTCTCTAAGTACTATTTGTCACCCTCTTTTGAAATGTGTAATTAGATTTAAGACATGTCTTTTTTTAGTTACATAACAATTAATGAAGCCTACTGAGGTCATTTCTTAAGGTCCTTTCTAATAAGAATTTTTTTTTATAGGTGGTAACATTTTGATATTTTTGTAACTGATAGATACTTTTTGTAAAAAGGATTATTTGATAAAATTAGCTTAATTATGTCAAGTACCCTATTTATAAAATATAATGAGGTCACATTAGTTATAACAAAATTTTCAAGCTCATTTAGTCATACAAAAATAGCATAGTTTTGCAGCTCACCTCTAAGTTTATAGAAATCATTAAAAAAAAAAAAAAGCTCTGAAAACTTTTGTAAGGCTAAGCATATAGACGAGAAAACGTGAAACTGAGTAAATCACAGTTGAAGTTTTGACAGGATTGCAGAAAATTGTATGAGGGATCCTATGCAATAAATTTCATCAGTATGTAGAGTAGTTCTTTCTGAACAAATTGAGATGAAATGGGCTGAAATTCATACATGGGAACCTTAAAAAAAAATCTGAAAGATAAAAAGAATAACTACAATGTAAAAATAAAATTTTGCAAATCAGTGATCTGATTTTACAAGAGACAACGGGAGGGGCCAGCAATAGTTTGAAACCCCAAACGCAATTTAGTTTGGCCCTAAAAGGGCCTTTGGTCCGTGTAGCTCTGGGAAGTGCTCTGTGTAACACCGGAGACTGTGGTGCAGAAAAATTGAGCCCAAGTCAACGAAAAAGACAACATCAGAAGCATTATTTCAACTCAAGGCCAAAAGTCGTAAATTGCCTATTGTACAGGAGTCATTTATTTGTGTTCCTAGCTGTACCCTGTAGACACATTCCTGTCTGGGGAAAAATGCGGTTTCCCTAGTTCCCCAGTCAGACGATACTTGCTGTGCCGAGGAATCCGCTTGCAAAGCGTTGTGCGTGAAAAGCTGTCTGGGTGCGTCTGACGATTATTGCCGTGCAGGTGACGATGCTGCAAGAGGAGAAGTCTAGCCTGATGCACGAGAACGAGAAGTTGCTCGACAAGCTGAATCACATGGAGAACCTGGAAGACCCGAGGTGCGCGTCATTTTTTGGCACAGAATGTTTTTGTGGGGCTGGGTTTCGTGAGAAATGCGACCTATTACGCTTGATCGACACTCACACACTGACATCATGTCACACTTTTATGTCATCTGACACTTTGACATCACGTGAAAGGCTAACAACATGTAGTATGACATCACATGACACCCAAATTTGACGTTAAGTCAAGTGATATCATGATATCACATGACACAGTGACAGCACATGACATTCTTACGTCATGTGAAAATATTTCACATAACACCCGAACTTGGCGTCAAGTCACTGTGATATCATAACGTCATGTGACACTCGTGACGGCACATGATGTCATGTGACATCATGACATCATCTGATAATATGAAGTTGCATGACATCCAAACTTGCCGTGAAGTCATATTATGTGATGGCATCATGTGACGTCACATGACGCAGACTATGACGTCAAATCCCATGATATGATGACATCATGTGATGTCACATGACACGGACTTGATGTCAAGTAACATCATATGACATCACGTGACTCTGATGTCACGTGAACTTGTGACGTCGCACACACACACAGCATGTCCTCGGCTCATTTCTAACGCATTTTGTGTGTTTTTGAATTTATCAGATATGATCGAGACATGCCTAAACTTTTTTTCATCTGCACTCAATGTTTGGCGTGATCCATGTGTGACTGGATTTTTTCTATCAAATGTTTACAGCACGTCGGCAGGCAGGAGGTACCAGCAGTCGCAGCTGAAGATTGACAACTTGCAGGCTGAGGTTTTCAAGCTGGAAACAGGTACTGTCGCTCGCACCTTATGTTCTTTTTGTAGCTTCGCTTGTCCGGTGAAGCATCTAGCTTTAATTACCCTTTCCAAGAAACGATGAACAAAATGCATTCAAATGTCATTTTTTAAACATTGGGATTGCGAGACATGTTTCTAGAAAGGTTGTTTTTGATGTATTGCTGCTGTAACAGTTCTTTTTATACTTTGGTAAAAGTGTTTTTGGTAAGGAAAGTCTTTTCTCACTACTGTCAGTTATTTTCTTTTACTTAGCTCAATATTTTGCGATAGTGGTAAACAATTTCTGAGTCTGGAGTTCTGTGGAATGAACATATGCAAGTCAGTTGATCAATCTGTTACCTTTTTTCTCTCTTTTTTCCATTTTTCAGCAAGGGATGAACTTCGAATTAAAGTGGAATTCCAGGAAAAGGAGATACTAAACCTCCAGGAAAAGGTTAGCACATGTTTCTGCTAAGGACAGGTGAACAACAAAACTAGCCCCAAGGTAGCAGTGTGTGTGAAACCAGTAGTTTCTGGTATAATGTTTTAAAGCACATCTAAATAATTTTAAATACAGTAAGCCCTCGATACACAGTCAATTACTTCGCTCCTTTTGGAGAAATGAATTTATCTGCCGTTTTGCATGGCTTTTTGCGCGGCTTCAAAGCTGGGCCAAGGGACATGCTGTGTGCACGCCACTTCACGAGTTCGCGTGACTGGACATCAGAGTCACGTGACGTCACATCATGCTACTTGACATCAAGTCTGTGATGTGACGTCACATGATGTCACAATATCATGTAACTTGATGTCAAATCTGCGTCATGTGATGTCACGTGATGCCATCATATAATGACACACGTGCGTGAATCTGCCGAGTGCGACTGCAACGGCTTGCGACGTACGGGTTTCCATGGCAACAGCTGCGTCAGCTCCAACAAAAAAAAGGAGTAAAACCGGTTTTGTTGGAGCCGACGTAGCTGTTGCCTACTGCACGTGCTCTCTGGAAAAAATATATAGCCCATAACAAAATGCTGTAGGAGTGCTGTCAATGCGAAGAGCTTGTGCCGGGAGATGCACTTTCACGCGTTCCGGAACAAAAGCGTTCGGAACAAAATGCAACAAGACGAAAGCGCTCGGAACAGAACAGTTGTCTATTTTGTTCCGAATGCTTTTGTTCACGCATCCCCACGGTGCATGAATGCGGATGCCAATGCCTGACGACTTCACCGCGACGTGTTGCAGCTATCGCTGTGGCTGTACCATGGATTAACACAGAACTGCTCAATGTTTTTTACCGTAACATTGCTTCTTAGTCTGTATTTGTCTTGAGGATCCTGTACCACTAGTTGCTGCACAGTCGTGGTTTATAGTTGAATGCAGATATGAATGAATGCATTGTTAATAACTAT
Organism: Ixodes ricinus; assembly: GCA_037355805.1. Taxonomy (NCBI): domain Eukaryota; kingdom Metazoa; phylum Arthropoda; class Arachnida; order Ixodida; family Ixodidae; genus Ixodes; species Ixodes ricinus. The sequence continues at coordinate 7,957 of JAZHYW010026511.1, read as the reverse complement.
TTTGAACTGGGTGGAAACTTGTGCCACCTAGCAAGCATCTTACAACTTTTTTGTTCTTTTTTTTTTTGGGGGGGGGGGGGGGGGGGGGAGGGTGGGGGAGATTCAATGTTTTTACATTAATTGGGGTTGTCAGTTGGCTACCCTTTTTTATCAGAACTTACCTGATAATATTACTGAGTGTTGGTGATGGTTTATTTTAACGCAGAACGTATTTTATGATCATAGTGCAAACCCCGAGACAGGGAGGAAATAAAATGACGGACTAGACGACACAAAATCTCAGACGCGTTTTATGAGTCGTCACCTATGAGAAAATTGCTCTGGGAGCATTGCCAACGTTAAGGTTATATACAAAGATTATAAATAAAGTTTGAGCCGTGGCAGGGCTTGAACCTGGGTTGGTGCAGTGGCAGTTGGACGCCATAGCCACTGAGGTACTAGCGCAGCTTGTCTGAAGTGGTAAATCATCTTATTTGAATGCAAACATGCTGGTGAGAGCAGCAGGTTTTGGCAATAAGTAATAAAATAAAATAATAAATAAATAAAAATAAAACAAATCAATAAATAAAAATGAACAAATGATAAATAAATAAATAAATAATCTGTTGGGCATATTCTGTGCTTCTTGGTCTTTGACAGCATGATCGAGCCTATTTGTAATAATTAAAAGTTTGTATGCTGGAACCAATGGAGATTTGTTTTGTGGTTTCAGAACGAGGAGTTGCATCGCGCTGTGGGTGAGGCGCAGTCACTCAAGGACGAACTGGATGTTTTGCGACATACTTCGGACAAAGTTGTGAGTGGGCCATCTCTTTGTGTTAGTTTCCTTTCGGTATTTCAAGCTAGATCTTTTTTAAATTGATGCGGGGGATATGGTAAGGCTCTTGTATAAATTCGAGCTTAGTGAAGAGCTATGTGGAGCAAACTGACTTGGTACAAGGCCTTTGGTCTTCACTTGAAGTCCCTCAGAAGGTGACGTATAGTAATAGATTTAGCAGATACGGTAGACGTCTTTGGGACATGGAGGCAATTCTGTTATGTTGACAGCCAGTTCAACTGTTGAGTTTAACAAATTTGAGGTTCCGATCAGTCGAGGAATCGTATAGTACTTTTTTCTTTTGGTGGTCGTCTCGAACACTCTTTTCACTCGAAAGACATTGAGAAGACACTGCCGGCAATGCTGAGACGGGCCCTCGCTGCAATGTAAATTCCCCGTTTTGCACGTTTTTGCCTAGGAACATTACGAAGCGACCATCGAAACTTACAAGAAGAAACTCGGTGAGTTTGTCTTCCCGCGATCCTGCTGCTGGGGCAAAGTGGTGAAGGCTGATTTTTCTCGCAGAGGACTTGGAGTGACCTGAAGCGGCAGGTGAAGCTCCTTGAGGAGAAGAACACCTCCTACATGCAGACCAACATCGAGCTGGAAGAGGTCGGTGGCACACCGTTTTCTTGTCGCTAGTTGTTGCTCTCCCGTTTCCTCACGACGGAGCACCGAACAATTGGGCCTTCTTCCAAAAAACTCGTAGCAAGGGTATTCCAAGGGGATAGTTGTGGAGACGGGATGGAGCTGTACCTGCGCTTTATGTTGCGTGTCTGCCGTTTTGTATTTTTTTTCAACCCCTACCCATGTCTGTCTCACCTGCATTGTTGCATCCAGTTAGTGTGGTCCGATAATTCTGTCTTTCTGCCTCACGATTCGGCAGTGTCTGCCAGTATTGCCCGTTAATCTTGCCTGCCTTTCTGTTTATTATTTTGCAATTCTTGCACAGTTTTGTTACACTGGTTGTGCCGCATAATTTTATGTTACTGTTAGTCCCATCTTTTAGCATTGTCTTTCAGTTCTGTATGTCACTTTTGCTTAGTTCCTCCTGTTGGTCTCATCTGCCAAAGGGTCCAGCAGTCTTGCTCATCATTGACCTCATCCTTAAAGTTCAGTCTACGACGTCTTGTTCGTTTGTGTCCGTCTGACGTGCGGTCTGCTTCTGCTGCCGCAGGGACGTGAAGAAAATGGCCGCCCTCAAGTCCCAAGTGGACCTGTACAAAAGCAGACACAGGAACTCCGGCTGCAGCTGGGTGACGAGACACGGAAGGCCAACCGGGCAGAATTCGAGTCCAAGCGTCTCCAGGAGAAGTTTGTGTCCCTCCAAACCGAGAAAGAGGTAGGCTGTCGGGAACGACGTGCCGCGTAAGTCGTGTGGGTTGACCAGGAAATATTCTTAGGAGTCCTCTCAATCTAGATCAGGGGTTCTTCAAACTTAACTGATGGCCAAGAAACCCCTACCATTCTTGGCATTGGTGCTGCCAGGCTCAGTGGAGGCCTGTCTTTTTCTTCCTGCTTCTTCCTTTTCTGTGGGCGCCCACGGGCGTCCACAGAAGTCGTATCGAGTTCATGAGCGCTCCACCACTTCGTTCCTTACAATGTAGTGAAACGGTGCAAAAGCTTGCATATCTTGGAAACAAGAATAACCTATACTGGGGAGTGTTTGGCTTATAGTTATGCATCAATGGGTGGTTTGGTTCTGATAATGCTTAAACTGTGAAAAAGATTAAGCTAGGGGCAGGAATGGTTGAGAAACCGTGAGGGTGTTCTGGGAACCTGTGAGGGTGCTCTGGAGAATCCGTGAGGGTGCTCTGGAGAACCTATAAGGGTGCTCTGGAGATCCCATGATGGTGCTCTGGGGAACCAATGAGGGTGCTCTGGGGAACCCATGAGGGTGCTTTGGGGAACCCATGAGGGTGCTCTGGAGACCCCATGAGGGTGCTCTGAAGATCCATGAGGGCGATCTAGGGAACCTTAAGGGGTGCTCTGGGGAACCCTTAGAGACACTCTGAGGAGCCCATGCAGGCGTCTTGAGGAACCCATGAGGGTGCTCTGCAAAACCTGGGAGGATGCTTTGGGGAGCTCCAAGGTCTCTAGGAATGCGCCAATTTCATTGTAAGCTCATGCGTTGCTGACATGCTCAATACAGGCCCCTAGCACTTGTTGCATGACCTATGAGTAGCAGTAGGTTATTTGTAGTGGTTTGAAGCACCTAGTGACCCACTAGGAAAGCTTGTCTCCAGTGGAAATGCAAAAGGTTATTAGCTTTTTCTGGCCGAAGAAAGTGTCTTCAGCTGAGGAAGAAGAAGATTGGCAGCCCATCAGAGCATATGGCAACACGGTGATACATTCATTGAATTCAGTGTCGCACAAACTAGCCCTATCTAAACATTCTGAACGATTGGCTTTCGATGACGGACTTTAGTGACTGGGGTTAAATAGTGTCTTTGTTGAGTAATGTTTGTTTGCATTTGATGCATGAGAAGGTTCTAGTGCACCACATGGAAGGCATGATGAGTCGAGTTGTTTCGTCGACTTCTATTTCAGCGTCTAATGGCTGAACGAGATTCTTTGAAGGAAGGTCTTGAGGAGTTGCACTGTCAGCAGTTGCAAAAAGGCGAGTGAGAACTTCGCTTTCCATTCTTACTTGTGAATACATTTTAACACAATAGAGTTAAGGAGCTTGTGTCGCAGAAAAACCGGGCGTCGGTGGCGTGACGAGAAAAGCCGGTGTTGGTGTCGTGCCACGAAAATTCTGATTGGTCGATTGGGTCATGACGTCACAGTCACATGACCTCACGCGGGAATTTCAGACAACCCACAACGCTCACGTGAAATGTGACGTCATGCACGGAATGATAGCGATTAAAAACAATGATACGTAATGCTAATCAAAGGTTGCCGCATTTCTCAAATGATTTCACTCTATAAAGTAATTCGTGTGCCTTAAAGAAACATTTGAAGAAATTTAGGCGGCATGCTTGCACAGAAGGCATGCTTGCACAACTTGGGAATGAGGGGAGTTTATATGTCAATATGTTTTGCTATCGCGTTCCACTCTTAAAGGTGAAGCTTAAGTGTCCCTCAAGTTTTTACCGTAATATCCCGAGTCATCGCCCATCCCCGAGTCATCGCCCACCCCAATTTTTGAGCCAAATATCGATTTCTAAAAAAACACCGAGTCATCGCCCACCCCTTCAAATACTCCAACGCGGACTCCGCGATCTGCAAACACTCATCCTACCCAAACGACGCGGCCGCGGACCTTACAGTTGGAGGACGTCCGTGACAAAGTAAAACGGAGAGAAAGGCCCTCTCTTTGCTTACGCATTTTTGCGTGAGCGACTCCGAAGTGATTGTGTATTCATGCGAAAAGAAAACGATGAAGATAACAAAATAAAAGTTTGTTTTGCTTACAAAAATATCGATCCGACAAAAAAAAAAAAAAGAATCGGAAAGATAACACAAGCATTAACCCAGTCAGGAATCGCGAGGTAAGCGTACGCCCCATATTTTGGGATGTAACCGCGGAGTGTAAGGTCGAGTCTGTCTCCCCCCGAAGTAAGGTCGCCGCGAACCCGCTCCTTCTCCCCACACGTCGCGACCGCGGTTGTGCAATGTTTTAGACAAAGCCAACAGGTAAATAAAGCTTTTCTGGAACGCCCTACACAGACGTTAGTAGAACGTCCCAAACCCCTATTGATAGCACGCTGTGCACGGACGCACGCATGTACGCAAAAAACAAGAAAGTTGCGCAAGAGCTTGTGATTGACAAGGCGCCCGACTTGACCCGACGCCAAAGTATTTGCCACGCGATCGCCGGCTTTTCCGCTTTCCCAGCATCGCTCTTCGTCGCCTCTTTGGTCCGCTCGCTCGCTCGCTCGCTCGCTCGTTGCGCCTGGTTGGTTTTTCTATTTTCTTGCGGAATTTTCTTTCTTTTCTTCTTTTTTTTTTACTAACTAAGAGAACATAGTGGTGACGTGTTTTCACGGAACAAACGTTCGTGCTCTATGCAGATCGGTGGCGTTCCGAGCGCTTATGCAAGCAACGGACTTTGCGGTAGTAAAACATTCTTTCGTGAGCATTTTTTTTTATAAAACAATAAAACTAAATCGAGTTTTGAGTTTAATGTATCTGTTGCTTAGCAGCGCTAGATATCGGAGAGAAAACTGGGCGGCTTTCTCCGCTTTTATTAACTTTTGTGCTCACCCACCGAGACATGGCCCACCCCACTTTTTCTATGAATTTCAGGCGGCAGGGGGTGGGCAATGACTCGGGATATTACGGTATATATATTGATGAAAATTGTTTACTTAAAGTATGTTCCCACTTTGCACGTTGTTAGGGTTAACACTGGTTTATTCGTCGCCACATCCCAAACCGCTCCCAACTCTCTCCCCGCTCTCGTCAACTCCCCCTACAGTCCTCGACACCCGTTTCTTCCCATTAGCTTGGTCCCCCTCTGCGATTCCCTCTCTTCCCTAGCCGCGGCATTTCCCTAGCCCTGTGTTCCCTAGATTCCCTCCTGGCCGCTCGGGACACCGAACCCTCACAATCTCCCCTCCTTAGGAATGTGAATCGATAGCTTCTTCCCCCTCTCTTCCACGTCCAGTCGTCACGGTACTCCATCAGCTGGTCCGCATGCGCTACTCCGTTGGCCTTCCTGTTGGCAGTCCTTGAGCTTGTAGTCGTTCCGGCCGACCTTCGCTGTGATCCTGTATGGCCCCGATCTTCGAGCAGCCAGTTTGGCGGCTATGCCTCTGCTTGCATCGCTCAGAGTGTGGAGGTCCCTGAGCACCGTGTCCCCACGCTGTACTCTACCTGGTTGCCGGTGCCTGGTCGGTAGTACCTGCGCTGAAGCCTTTGGGCCTTCTCCTGTGGTGCTCCAACGCAAACGCTCTAGCATCTTGCATCCTCGAGAGGTCAAGTCAGGCCACGAAGGCAGGGGCAGCACTGCATGATGTGGTGGCGTTGCTCTTCTGGAGGTCCGCTCCCCTGGCATCCAAGCTCCGTCCGTAACACACCTTAGTGCAGGGTTGTAGGAATCGCGTACCGCCGCCGATACGCCGTTCCCCACGTGGTCCGTCAACAACCAGAGTCCAGCCTGGTTCTTTCACGGGAGCGGGATTCCGCTCCCCGTTTATTGGTACATAAAAACACAACGCTACAAAACACTCAATCTATACTACAAACACACGCGACATTACTCAAATATTTACAAACGTACGTTAAGCCCAAAGCTTAACACAAAGAGGGCCCCTAGGCCTCGTGTCCCGCTATTGCCCGAGAGCAGTTGCTAGCACTCGCCTTTCTTGAGCGCCGGCCGGAATCCTAAGAGACTCTTGCCTCCCGGTTACCCGACAATATCGACCGATGGGCGAGGAGGTTTTCTCCTCGCCCGCCATGGGGGCGTCTGCAGCGCCATCCAGTGGCTAGGAGAGAAAGCGGCCCGTCGGGAGCCGAATTCGAGATCCCGATCGACCCCGCGGCGACACGACCACGTGATCGTGTCTGAGGCGAGGCAACTAAATAGCTGCCCAGCGGCCAAGACGGCTAAATGGTTTGATAGGCGCCCTCGTGAATGCACGGTGCGCCATACTCCCCTCTCCTAAAAATCGAAGTACGCCGGGATTCCGACGTACGGCTAGGCTGCTCGGGAACACCGTCGTTGTTTGGCCTGGAAACCCCCCACACGCACACCCACACCACTGGTCCCATGGGTCGTCCTCACTGAGGTCCATCAGTTCGCCTGAGGCCTGGGGTTCGCGGCCACCGCACACCTCACAGTAGACTGTGTCGACTTCGGCTTGGCGGCGGCCTCCGGGGCAACGGGGTCCTTGAACAGTGTGCCTGGCCACCATGAGACTGGCCTCCCCATGGAGTGGTGCACCGGAGAGGGACTGTGGTTGTGACCCAGCTGTGACGGCCCTCCCGGAGCGATGCGGGGCTGGAAGTTCAATGTCACTGAGAACTGCACCCCGGCGTCCTGCGTGGCGTCGCGGACGTCCAACGAGGCTCCCCCAGCTGTGGTTCCGGCCGGGGAATACGCTGCCCGAAGATGAAGAGTTGAGCCCAGGCTGGTGTTTGTCCAAACGGCGACTCATCCTTTCATCGTCTCCCAGGAGAGGACCATTCGGTGCACACCAAGTTGCGTCTCGAGGCAGCAGCCGCAGGGCCGATGACAGTTTACCAGCCGAACGCCGTGCGCAAAAATAAAAACATTGAAAGCAAAAACAAAAAACAAAAAACACTGAGGGTTCCGAGGCACCCCCTCCCCCATCCACAAAGAAAAAAAGAAAAAAAAAACAATGCCGGGAACGCCGATTTCGGATCGTTCACCCTCTTCTTCCCTTTCCCGGGCCACGCACTCTACGAGGTTCCGATCCCATCGGGTTGCCTCCGGCTACGCGTGTTGTAGCTGTGCCGCGGTGGTCCCAGGAAATCCTGAGATCGTTAGTGCCCGCGAATGCCCCTTTGCGGCCGCTTGACCGGCTCATCCCCTTCCCTGGGGAAAACGGGTTTCAGTTCGCCGATGTGAACTGTCCCGCGGACGAGATCAGAATTCTGGCGTGCACCCACGTCGAGCGCGCGGGATATCGCGTACCGCCGCGATATGCGCCCACGTGGTCCGTCAACAACCCGAGTCCAGCCTGGTTCTTTCACGGGAGCGGGATTCCGCTCCCCGTTTATTGGTACATAAAAACACAACGCTACAAAACACTCAATCTATACTACAAACACACGCGACATTACTCAAATATTTACAAACGTACGTTAAGCCCAAAGCTTAACACAAAGAGGGCCCCTAGGCCTCGTGTCCCGCTATTGCCCGAGAGCAGTTGCTAGCACTCGCCTTTCTTGAGCGCCGGCCGGAATCCTAAGAGACTCTTGCCTCCCGGTTACCCGACAATATCGACCGATGGGCGAGGAGGTTTTCTCCTCGCCCGCCATGGGGCGTCTGCAGCGCCATCCAGTGGCTAGGAGAGAAAGCGGCCCGTCGGGAGCCGAATTCGAGATCCCGATCGACCCCGCGGCGACACGACCACGTGATCGTGTCTGAGGCGAGGCAACTAAATAGCTGCCCAGCGGCCAAGACGGCTAAATGGTTTGATAGGCGCCCTCGTGAATGCACGGTGC
>JAZHYW010026510.1:0-29383 GCA_037355805.1 Ixodes ricinus | reverse complement strand
CAGTTGCACACGCACTTGATTTCATCGAGTGCGCGTGCAATTGCACTGGATCTTTATACAACCGCGTTCGCAACTGCTCGCGAACGCGGATCCGCTCTATGTGGAATGAGCGGCTAGAGTGCTTACGTGCCACGCTTGTAGCGTATGCAAACGTTTGACCACGCGCGCTAACATAGTACACTCAAAAAAAACAAAAAAACAGAATCAACAAAAGTCTCGCTTTCAGAGCCTTATCAGGCCTTTCGCTAGGAGTCTGCTGATGACTAGTTACACGTGCAACACGTGCTGGCGTCTGCAGTCATATAACTGCTTGAAAGGAAAAGTCTATTTTGTTTCTATCTTATGTTAAATATTTACTTCTAGTTACTTATATAGAAGAGATGAGAGCGTGCAGTGCAAGCACTTAGCAATATTTTTGAGAAAATCTTGTTTTTTGGCCCGTGTAGATAATTTACGCATCGCGAGAAGATTAAACTCTAGAAATGGGACACCCGCAGTTGGAATAGAGCGCGAAAATTTGAGAGGAGGACGCAACTGTGTGTATGGGCATTTAAACAACCTAATATGCATGACATCAATTCTTACTGTTCTTCAGAATCTGGTTCGCCAGCACTTGGAGGCATCAATATTTTCCCCGTGTCATCAAGGAACACGACCGCTCTCACTGATGTAACACATAAAACCAAAATATTCGTTTGTAAGCAGGTGGGTATTTATTTGTGCTCGTAAGCACAGAGCGCCACAGAGGTATGCAGCCCATGCCTGAGAGGCCCGTATAAGGGGTGATAATAATAATGCAGTGCGATATAATGTGAGGAACTGATAATGTACAATGAGGCATCACGAAGGAGGGGTCTAAGTTGATCGCAGTGTGTGGCAGCTTCGCGACAAAGTTGCGGAACCTCGGGTCGGTCACTGATGGGGACGTTTGTTAGTCTTTTTGGCAACGTTCAAAAAGTGCCGACCAACGGAGCCATCAATTGTAATTTTGTTGTGTCTATGTCTGTACAGCGGGAAGTTAGTCAGCTCTGAGGGCATCTGGTAACTTCGTTGAAGATGAAAGACAGTGCAGTATACCGCTGCTTGTCTGACGTCTTTAACGTGCATCACGCAATGGTGATACATGACAGCACGCCGGTACGATGCTCATCCAGATTGAAATGAACAAAGGCGGTGGATTGAATCCACGATCAGCGAGCTTTACAGCGGGAGCGGTCGCAACACGTGCTACCGATCCACGAGCAACGGGACATCGCGGTCGAATTCGAGCTCGAGCGAAAAACAGCAACAACAAGAAAATCTCCGGTTTGAGGCATTCAGTACTAGTGTCGCCATCTCGTTTAACAAGTTGAAATAAAATTAACAGTGTGATTTTATTTACACAAACACGCAAATACAACAATATTATGTTTTCTCGTCATGGTCTTAAAATTAAGATTAGGGCACCCCTAGTACGTACGGCCAAGCGTTTTGTCACGTTTGTCTTCTAAATAATTGTATTTTCAAAAATGCCTCAAAACGCGCTAAAAACAGTCAAAATGGTCATACTTCTGAATTTTATTAAAAATCTCCAGCGCTCTAAAGGAAAAAATTCAAGGGCCGTACAACCTTCATTACGTTATCATAAGTAACCTCCAAAAGAATGAATACTCTGGTGCATTCCTGAAGCTCAGGTTTGTGTAGCGAAATTTGCCCATTGAGTGACGAGCGGTTGAATCCCCCTTAAAGCAACGCTTGACGCATGGAAATTTATATAAGATCCAGTGTTTATGTCTATCTTGATAACAATGCCAAAGTCTTTTTATGCTAAGAAAACAAAATTATAACTTTCTGGAAAGACTATAATGGTTAAATGGCGTATTTTTGTGATCTTGGCGTTTATTGGGGGCATACATTGCCGCATTTTGTACTACTAGCTAATAATAAATAATACAATTAAGATATTTTAATACGTTGTTTTTTAAGCTCTAATGTAATATGTTGCTTGTGATCTAATTTCCAACGCGCGAACAAGCATGGCATTCAAAATTGTACAAATCATCATCACTGGTTCGAATTGCAACATTTTTAATTAACATGGTTATAAAACAAAAATAGTCTAAAATCAATTAATACATTTTAGCTCATCTGAGAATCCATAGTAAAAATATAATATTTGTGAATAAGGCATGTGGTTCTATCAATGTCGCAACTTTGACAATCGGCAAAACTTCCAAAGTCACCGCCAATCCTTCCGTACCCAATTCCCACCTTTAAAAAAAAAAAAATGTTCTTGTTTTTTATTACAAATCGTTCCAGAACACTTATATTCTTCAAGTTTTACGCGTCGTCGTTTTTCCCACCTCAGGCTTTCCAGTTCGAAGGAACACCTACCCGCTTGCACGTCTACTCACTGCAGCACGTTTCGTTGGAGTTGGAAACCGGTGAAACAATAGCGAGTTTTAGTATTGCCTATACGAACGACAGCAAGCACTGCGTGTTTTTATCAGCTTTGCGTGTTCCACACTGCGCGTGCGCGGAGCTCGAAATTGCGGTCTTGAATTGGAGCATGCCGTCGACGCGCATGCGCAGCGTGGAGCACGCATCTAACGCAAACGCACAGCACTTGCGCTTGCTTCTATAAGCAATACTAAAACTTTCTAATAAGGTACAATTCCTTACCGGCTGCAGCACTTACATTGGGACAGTGAAGAGTGTTGTTTGCATTCGGAAATGACTTATCGTGAGCTATGATCGCGAGCAGTTCCACCGTGCCCGCTAGCAGAAGAACTGGGGGACCCTCACCGTCGGATCTCGGAGGCCATGTCCTCACTGAAGCGCTTCGCTGTTTGCCGCGGGAGGGCGAGCAACGAGCTGGAGACGCGCTGTTCTCTACTTTGACCTCGCCTTTCGGGCGCCTTTTTAACCAGAATGAATTTACCATCCACCTTGGACGAAGAGATTGTTGGGAGAAACAGTTCTTCATCCCCTGCAAGAACATCTCCCCACCCCTCGGAGACATTGTGTAAATTTGCTTAAGAATCAGAGTAGCGATGTGGGCGAGTTGGTTCATGCTTAGAAATTCTTCGTTGGGTCCTTTTCAATAAATATTCAGTTGTCAGTCAGCGCTCGTCCTGTGTACTCCTTTTCCTCCCGTCCTTGTCGTTTGCGCGCTGTTTCCTTTATTTCTTGCTTAAGAAAGCGTTATTCATTATCGATTCGAGCGAAACGCGCCCACGCTCATCTAGGCGATGGACCTCTGGGTGCTTACCTTGATTTTATTTGAATTTACTCTTTTTAAGATGTTTGATATGGAGTCATGGATGTGGCATATCGGTTTAACGCATATGTGTGCTAAGTTTAGTATTTGGCATATTCATACGGCGCTTTTAGACACGAAGCTAAAAAAAAAAGCCTGACCTGTTTTATATTAAGTAGAAATAAAGTGCTGTTTCTTTAACCACAGACTTTCAGACTGAGAAACTTGGGGCGATTTGAATGACCGACTCTTAAATGGTTCCCAAAATGTAGCTGATAGTTACATGAAGAATGGACCTTTTCCGAGAAGCGTTCTGCGCACGCGCGAGCGCCCAATGCCAAGCGGCGGAAATTGGCACCAAAAATCGAGGAAATTCGGAAGGAGGCTATAGATCAGCGAGTAGCAAACGTAATTGCAGCATACATATAATTGTGTTACGCAAAAAAAGAAAGCGGACGGAAAGAATAACACGACGTTTAAGTGGACGCCACGGATGCCCCACTTGGAGGGCGCGTTGGGCACGCCCCGCTGCTCAGAGAACGAAGAAACTGGTAGCGTAGCTCCCATTATCGATTGGTAGCGCAAGCAGGTCCCTTCCTCGATTTTAGTTCGTGCAGCCACCGCCTGGTGCCGTCGGTATGTGAAAAAGGTCCATTAGTTACAATAAATACACCAAATGTTTCGCGGAAAGTTTCTGCCACGTTTTTATTAAACTACACGACGTAAACCGCTAAAAAGATCGAGTAGTGCCAGCTTTACGGCTTATATTTCCTCCTAACGAATTTGAAAGGAAGTACAAGCAGTTCAAAGTATCCAAAGAACGTTTAGAACTCACCGTGTTTGAAGAATAGGATGTAAATTGCAGCCATCAGCACGATGAAATCCATGCCGTGTTTTTTATTGTCCGTGGATACGCACAGTCACTCAGCGAATTAAACAATTAATTTGTTTTCTAGCTTGTAGGGATAAGGACCGGATCTCGTGGCACGTACGATTTGGTTGCGACCAGAATATCTGACTGTCGCGTTTGCATCGGTAGCGGATGTGACCGGGAAAGTTGTCCGAACAATGGAATCGTTTCCCTTTACACCGCTGACACCGTGTAAGATTTCGCTGACGTCGCTGGAGCACGAGACTTGTTTATAGCAGCATTTTCCGAAATGAAATCTCCAGTTCACGCTTCGACACCAAAGATATTGGGCAGGATGGTACGGCGTTGTCAGTTTTCGGTGTTCAGCGATAGCCCGAATGATTGAATTGCGACAATGAATAAATATCGTGTTCGAGCAATACACTGTCATGCAGTGCTGCCAGATCGAAACGGAGTTCTCCAAAACGTTGATCTCCACAGTGGGGTCTGGTGTAAAAGGTAGGCGATTAATTGGTCTAACAAGCACGGAGCTTTCATTTGTGAATATGAAAAGCCTGTCTTCATTCTCCCTTTGATCGTGAATGGAGGACTATATGACATCGATTATCTCGCGTGTGCTCGCGCACACCGGCGGCTGCTGGCTCGTGTAAAGATCGTGCGCCACCTATAATGGACACCAAAATGTTTGGTTCAGTATCCCTTTAACCTGGTGGACACATGTCAAATGCCTGCCACTGAAAAAAAACGAAGAAGACAAGTACGCCTTTGCACGCGATCGCGCGCGCAAGGTAGCGATTACCACCATCCAAAGAACCACCCGCGCCGGGCCCGAACAGTTCCAGCGGCCTGCTGTGCTGGACTCCCCGCCGGTCAGCGCCTCGCATGTGAGCTCCATCGAGGCCCGCGTCGTCGCCGTCGCCCAGCCTAAGCGCCCATCGCGGAGCGCCAGCACAGCAAGAGCGATGGACACCATGGGGGCTTACAGGAGCTCGCTCTACCAACGCAGCGAGAGCCTTCTTCAACCGGCGACGCAAGCCAACCCTAACGACGTGCTGCGGACCAAGCCGCTCTTCTCGCCGGGAAGCAGTCCTGCTCAGATCCTGGTCGGTCTGAACGCTCTTTCACTCCTGGTCGTCATGAGCTGGGTGGTCTTCGCGAGGATACGCCGCAGAGTGCTGAGTACGGTCAACCACTTCCTCGGTGTCTACCTCCTGCCCCCGATAGACTTTGGGGAGCTGCCGGGGCCTCAGGATGACGCGGCCAAAAAATCCAAGCTAGTCGTCTCCAAGAAGGAGCTCGAGGAGCTCGTGGAAATCGACTGGCAAGAGGACTGGGACGTCGGGAACGGCCTCCGCGATTCCCAAAGGGCTGTCTTCGATGATGACACCGATTTGGACGACTACGAGGTTATCTTAAGCGATGACGCAGCCGACAACGAACTCCACGTCGACTAAATTATATACTGACTTCCGGATATAATAAGCGCGTGAACAAGACAGAAAAGCCTAGATGGTCTCTCCAATAAGGCGCGTTAAATTAATAGTTGAAATTTTCGCTAGCAAAATAAATCAACTAATGAAGACTTACGTGTCATCATTACTCCTTGATATCACCTCAGAAAGTTTTTTCTTCTTTTGTTTTTTGTTGTAATATTTTTATACTTTTTTTATCAGGCGACGCAAACAAAAAAGGACGCCTCTTTTTGCCCAGCAGAGCAGCGACCTTGAGCCCGTGCCCGGTTCTTCCCGACGAAAAGAGAAAGAAAATGTGCTTTCTCACTGCCCACGAACATCTTTCGTACCGTCTCATCGCCGTCGCATTGCAATTCCGATTCTAAATAGTGATAGGCGTCTGCCCAGCGCTCGACTAATCTAAAGATATGATTTAATTTGTTTTGTTTTGTTTGTGCGTCGACGTTAGCTTGCCGCCCTTCCGCGGCTCCGAACCCTATTTCCTTCAAACCGCGGCAGTGGTCTGCGCCGAGCGGGAGGCGTTGCCTACGCTTCTTGAAAGACCCCGAGTCCTTGAGGAGCTCCGCACCAAGTCTCGACCCACGCAACCGGCCAGTTCCCGTTCTATAGCCATGAGCAAGTCTGACCGGAAGACCGGTGAGCCTCATGACGCCAAGGACGATGCTGACAAGGCGACTGCGCTGCTCAAGTCAGCATCCGCGGGGACGGCGCAAGACCCAGGTCTTCTCGACCAAGTATTCCGAAGACCAGCTCCAAGTCGCGAACAAGTGCTCCGCGACGTGGAGGCGGTGGCGGCGGCAGCTCCGGCGGCGACGGCAAGTTCGCTCGGGCTTCTGCAGCAGCAACCAGTTTTCTACAGAAGGCTGACAAGTCTGGCGCTTTTAACTCGCTTTTAAAGAGGGCGCAGAGACGGCGCGGCGGTGACAACGCTGGTGACCGTTCCGCGGGCAAGCAAGTCCCGTCTGACGGGAGCGACTGCAACGAACGCGCTGACGTCAGCGGTGACAAAGTCGTCGAAAAAATCGGCCATGTCAAGAGCCAGAGCAGGGCCGTCGCCTCGGCCGCCGCTGCAGTGGACACCGACGACACTGCGGAAGATGTGGTTGCCCCCGAAGTCAAGTAAGGAGGAGTAAGACTGAGGATGACGTTGCAGAATACACCATCCTCACCAGACCCAGCAAGCAGGGGGCTTGTTCGTCCGCCAACGCTTCAACCACAGCCCCATCGGCGACGCATGACGTCGTTTATGAACACTCACAGGAGGCACCTGGACCCTTTCGAGACCCGCGATGCAAAGGCAAGATTCGACACGGACCAAGTGGTCGCCCTGACTACCATTGCTCTGACACTAGCCCAAGGCCTCCATTTTCGTACTCTGGATCACAGCCAGAAACCTACCCCATCCCGTTCTCTTCTCCGTATGATACTCACCCGATTTCACCGATGTTTCCAATGTATGCTTCGCACGAAGAACTGCCATACCCAAGGTACGACACAGCCTTTATACCGCAATCGTTTCCATCCTCCCCGCAGTATTTTCCGTACCCCCCGTTGCCACCGCCTCCCTCACCCGCTATGTCACCGTCGTATCCGCCCATCAACGTCGTACCACCGTTTCCGTCTCAGAGCTTCTGGACGGACCGGTACGGTCCGCCCAACAGCAGGCGGAGGTCCAAAAGCTCGTGCTACACACGCCGACTCCCAGAGGGCAGGCTTTATGACTCCCACGGGCGCTGGATAGGCAATGAAAGTAAGCAGCCAGGCAGGGGGGTCCTGATCGCAGAAGGTACCCCGTGCGAAATATGCGGTGAAGAAGAGCTCCAGAAAACCAGTGTCAAGGAAGGATTTGTGTCCAGCGGAAGCGGTCAAGAGCTGGCAAATAACAGGACGCGAACGCTGCAGAACTTTGCGCGCCGGCACTCTTCTGCGTCTTGGTCTCCGTCCACGGTTCCAGAAGACGACATCGAGGACCTCCTTCCGCTCATCGATCAACTGGCCATAGAATACCCGACCTCTGACTCTTCGACGGAAAGCACGGCCGAACCACAGATGCCAGAGGAGGACGCTTGGTTCTCGGTTCTGCCGGAAACCACGAGGCCCGAAGACCGCTTTATCTGGTCGCCGAGGAGGGACCTGCACCGTCCAAAGTCCATCTGGTCCCCGATCAAACCGAGACTGGGCAGCTGTCCTGATGATAGTCTCAAGGAAGCGCTCGCCAGGATGAAATACCGGTCGAGGACGTACACCGAGAATTTTTCTTCGAGGAATCCAGAATCACCGGTCGAAGGAAGACGCCGAGCCATCTCCTGCGAACTTCCGAGGTCCGACCGAGAGGCACGGGACGAGTTTCAGCCGTCTGGGGACGGCTGGTCACCATGGAGCTGCCAGCTCCCGACCGCGGACTCGCTGAACAAGTAGCGTGTGTGCTCGCTGTCACGATTGGCGTCCAATTCATAAGAGCATGCGAAGGCGACTCTTAATTTACGCATCTTTTTCGCCCCCTCTTATCTCTTCTTGGTATCTCCTTCATTTCTTTAATAACAAGCGCTGAGATGTAGCGCTTCGTTTTGTGACCAATCTGTCCCAAGACTGATTTAAATTAAAATATATTTGAACTCTATCGAAACTCACTGGCGTCTTGCGTATTTTTCATGCGGCAGTTTTAACTCGGGAAATATTTTGGAATCGAGAGTGGCGGATGTTTCTAGAATGCAGAGGGCACAAAGTGATATGGCTAATTTATGCAGTGAAAGACATTATGCATGACGCAGCTTCTTTCCGGCACGAACGTTATCGAATCACAGCACCTCATTCCCCCTCAACGACTCGTGTTGCAGCCCGGACCCAGGGCCATTTCAGAATACGTTTGCGAAACTGATGTTACTTCATGACTCGCCAGACGGCTAAGCACACTACAACCGGATAGCACATTTTCTTGGGAGATGTAGAACGCCAAACGTTTACAGAACCCATCGCGCGTGTGACCAGAGCGGACTCGCTCCCGTACGGTGGCACTGCTATCGTCGCCGCTTGCAGGTTGCGAGGGTTTTGAGAGTGAGGGTTAACTTCGCACTTGTCCAACACCTTCGAGAACTAAAGCCTGCACGCTTCGTTTTATGATGTCAGCTACGTCACAACACCTAGGCCATGCAAAGAAATCAAGCATGAGTGTCTTCACAACCAAGCACCTGCGACTATGCTGATTGTGCTCGCCAGATTGCCCAAACACACCGCATGTTTCAACATAGTTACAGTTGCGCACAAAAGGGCCGGGACAGAGAAGAGGGACACGTAGACGACTGACAAGCGCACACTCACAACTCATGTATTGACGAAAGATGAAAAGAAAGAGGTACAGAAAGCAGAATCGCTCGCCCATGCTTAGGATAATAAAAGCTTCAAAAATCTCTTTGGTGTGTTTTTCCCAGTACCTGCCTATTATCTCAGTTTTTGCTATGGGTGGCGTATGTACAATCACAGGATTTACAGTGCTGAGACTGAGGTAAAAGGCTCCCTACCGTAGAATTTAGAAAGAGACTGTGTTCTCGTAGCCGATCATTTACACACCGTCCGGTCTGTCCAACATATATAGCTTCTACCACAAGAAAGGGGATACTATATACTGCACTCAGGGACCAGGGCACATAAGGGTGGAAATGATTCTTCGAGCATACATGTTTTTTTTATCTTGTTTACCTTAGCATAGACCTTTTGACAAATCTGAGCCATTTTTTGAGTCGCTGAAATCACCAAAGGAACCCCGTACCGGCTAGCCACCTTTTTAAGATTGTGGGAAATTCTGTGTTTCTTCTCTGTCCCTTTCCCTTTCTGCGCAACTCTAACGATGCTCAATCTATACCAACTCACTCAACTGTCTGCATTACTACACAGCATGTTTGTTGTTGTTGTTTTGTGAGCCGCCATCCCTGTTGTGTTTGTTCGAAGTGGTGAAGATGGAGGTGTGTTGCAGGTTCTAATAACTATACTTCGTTGCACCTTAAGTCCAGGCGCAACCGACAATTGATGGGACCAACCAGACAACGTCAAAAACGCACCATCATGTTCTGCGTCATGTTTCTGTACATGGTCTATCATCGCTGAACCAATCAAGCAGAAAAGGCACGGTGACTTGCGCTTTTGACGCTGCTCGGTTTGTCCCATTAGCTCTTATTCTCCGACTGTCGTGTGCAGTGTAGCCGAAGGCAACGCCAGGCCAGGTGAAGAGAGAAAGGGCGAGCCTAGGAAGGCGGGACGGGAGAGGAGGGCAATGGAGGTCGTGGGCGAGAAAGGGAGAGCACTAGGAACGTTAGAGAAAAGAGGAGGTTTCTCTCCTCGTCCCCAGACTTCCTAGTGCTCACCCTTTCTTCCCTCGCCTGGCATTGCCTTCGCCTGTACTGCACGCGATTAGTGACACGGAGTATGAGTCTAACGAAGTATAGATATAATCATAAATGAAAAAGAAGGTTACGCGACGTAACGAGGCATCTTTATCCCTTTCATGGGCGGTTCCCACCCACACTTGACCCTCTATGCTTGATCTGTACCAACACCTCCTAGACAGCTTTCAAGTCTGCGCGTCACGTGACATAACGTCAGGTCCCGGAGGACTGCACGGGCGCTGATTGGATGCGAGTGCCGCGCGTCAGCGTTCGCGTGGGACTCGTTTCCTATCACAGTCCCACGCGAAGGCTGCCGCAGCACTCGAATCCAATCAGCGCCCGTGCAGGCCTCCGGGACGTGACGTCATGTCACGTGACGCGCAAGCTTGAAAGCTGTTTTCTAGGAGGTGTTGGCTCTACTGGACCAAAATGAGTTGCTGGGCGAGTTGGTTAGACATCTTGACTTAAACAGCGCAAATAAGGTAAGGAAGGAAGAGACAACAGGAAGGAAAGAGCGCTGTACTGGGCTCAAGGGAAGGCGAATTCCCGCCATTCTACTGTTCCGCAATCTAGCAAAAGTCGTGTAAAAAAAAAAAAAAAATATATATATATATATATATATATATATATTGTGAGGGTGAAAATATGGGTGTATTAAATGAGAGGATGTATAAATACAATGCTGTGCGACCGTTATCAGTGTCCTTCGGGGAACAGACTGCGCGCGCCCAGTGCACCTGCGTAAGGCTTCTTCTTTGTCGTCCATTTCTTTCCCAACAATATCCCCCGCCGTCGAAAGGGCCGGTCATCCGGCACTTGTGGTAGAGTTAGTTTTGTTGGCGGTAGTATGGCTTCATGCGGGCGATATGAACAATGTCGCTTGATTTGGAGCGGCGATCTCGAGGCGACGAAAGTGGGGCCACCTCATAGTTCGTTGGCGAGAGTTGTCGCAGAACACGGAATGGGCCTACGAAGCGCTTCATAAGTTTCTCACAGAGACCGGGGGCGCGTGAAGGAGTCCACAAAAGAACCTCGTCTCCAACGTTGTAATGGGCCGGGCGATAAAGGTCAGCGTGACGTAATTGTTGCTGCTGCTGAGACTGGAAGGTGTGAATGCGGGCGAGTTGACGGGCGTCCTCCGCCCGGCATATCACGTCTGCTGTATTATGCTCAACCGTGTTATCTTCAATATAAGGTAGGATTGTGTCAAGTGGGGTGAGTGGCTCACGGGCATACAAAAGGTAGTAAGGACAGTAACCGGTAGTAGCCTGACGTGCGGTATTGTAAGCGTAGGTTACATACGGAAGGACGGTGTCCCAATTAGTGTGGTCCTCCGAAACAT
The DNA here is from genome assembly GCA_037355805.1 of Ixodes ricinus. Lineage (NCBI taxonomy): Eukaryota > Metazoa > Arthropoda > Arachnida > Ixodida > Ixodidae > Ixodes > Ixodes ricinus. Next base: position 18,081 of record JAZHYW010026510.1, on the reverse strand, counting down.
ACATAGAGATCATGTCCGCTAGAGTGTGATTGAGGCGTTCGGTTAGCCCATTGGTTTGGGGGTGATATGCAGTTGTGACGTTGTGAACGGTTGATGCGAGGCGCAAGACGTCTTCGAGGAGGTTTGAAATGAACGGGGTGCCTCGATCGGTGATGATTTGCTGGGGAGCTCCGTGACGTAACAAAATGCTGTGTAGAAAGAAGTTGGCGGCTTCGTGGGCATTGGCAGCTGGAACGCACTTGGTTTCGGCGTATCGCGTCAGGTGGTCGATGGCTAGGATAATCCACTTGTTGTTCATGGTCGATCGAGGAAAGGGGCCGAGAAAGTCTATGCCGACGCGTTGAAATGGCCGATCAGGTGGGACAAGAGGTTGTAAAAGTCCCGATGGCTTTGTGGTACTGGATTTCTTTGTTTGGCATTGGTGACATGCTTGAACGTACTTGCTGATGGTGCGGGTCATGGCGGTCCAAAAGTAGTTCTGGCGGATTTTAAAATAGGTTTTGGAGAATCCTAGGTGCCCGGCTGAAGGGTCGTCATGATGAGCTTGAATAATTTCTCGCTGTAGTTGTGACGGAACAACTAGAAGCCAAGTTCGTCCTTGGTGGTTGTAGTTACGGCGGTACAGAATGCCATCCCGAAGTACGAAGAGTCGAGAGCGCCGTTGGGTCTGTACTGGGGGGTTCTTTAGCGTGCTGTTGAGGTGTTGAATTATAGGCTTCAAAGATTTGTCGGACGATTGAGCGGCTCCAATGTCGAGAGTGTCCAAGACTGCCATGGTATCTCGTTGGGCGACAGGAGTGGAACTGAGTGTTGAAACCGGTAGTGGACACCTAGAGAGGCTGTCAGCATCAAGGTGGCGTTTCCCGGATTTGTACAGGACGTTGAAGTCGTAGTCTTGTAACTTGAGTGACCAACGTCCAAGGCGTCCTGAAGGATCTTTGAGAGTGGCCAACCAGCATAAAGCATGGTGGTCAGTAACAATAGAAAAGTGGCTGCCGTAGAGGTAATGACGAAATTTGGAAATGGCCCATACGACGGCTAGGCATTCTCTTTCAGTGATAGAATAATTGCGTTCGCATTTGGTAAGGGTGCGGCTGGCGTAGGCGATGACGTGCTGGGTGCCAGAGATAGTTTGGGCCAAAACTGCACCGATTCCATATCCGCTGGCGTCTGTGCGAATCTCGGTATCTGCCCCTGGAACAAAATGGCCGAGTATAGGTACGGTTGTTAGTGCCAGTTTGAGGCCTTCGAAAGCCTGGGTCTGCTCCGTACTCCAGTGGAAACACATGTTGTTGCGAAGTAGCATGTTCAAAGGTTCGGCCAGATTAGCGAATCCTGGTATGAATTTGCGGAAGTATGTGCATAGGCCGAGGAACGAGCGCACGTCTTTTAAGTTCTTGGGCTGTGGGAAGTGAGAGACGGTGGCTGTTTTTTGGGGATCCGGGCGAACTCCATCAATGCTGGAGTTCGCCTGGATCTTCACCAGTAGTTCTTGTGAAGAAAAAGATGGCTCCACGCGTTTCTGCGCAGACTACCGCCGCCTCAACAAAATAACAAAGAAAGATGTCTACCCTCTACCCCGCACCTCCACCACGTGTGAGGGTGAAAATATGGGTGTATGAAATGAGAGGATGTATAAATACAATGCTGTGCGACCGTTATCAGTGTCCTTCGGGGAACAGACTGCGCTCACCCAGTGCACCTGCGTAAGGCTTCTTCTTTGTCGTCCATTTCTTTCCCAACAATATATATATATATATATATATATATATATATATATATATATATATATATATATATATATACTGGGTGAAACAAGGAGACGGCAGGCTCTTTAAATCGACCGGAAAATTCGGTTTCTTAACCTATCGCGCTACGACTTTGTGCAGCGTTGCCCACAGATGGTGCATTTTTTTGTCAAATTTGCAAAGAACGAACTTACCTGAGGAAAAAGTGAAGAAAGAAAAAGGCTTAGCTCCTATGGAAACGCAGCGACGCCACCGGTCTTCAAACAACACGGCGCCGTTTTGCACGGGAGACAAGAGATGGCGCAACGAACGCCGCCAACGAACGAGCATACGGCGCCGAGAGCCGGCACTTTATAGCAGACGATCCTTTCGACTCAAAAGCGGCTCGAGTTCCGCAGGCGGCGACAGTCGCAGAAACAAAAACAGACGCGGTACAGTGGCTTAAAGGGGGTAGTGTAACGAAAGAAACCGGAGAAGCGGCACAGCGTTGGAAGACGGCCGCGGGTGGCGCTGGCGCTTGCAGCACCGTCGTTTTGGCTATGGCTCCGGCTTGGCCGCTTGGCCAGCTTGGCTCCGGCCAGCTCCGGCCGATTCGCAGCAGTCGACTTCACTGTCGTCTGCTAGTTTCACATTTTTATTCACCTACGAACACAAATCATGTCGTGGGAAGTTCACTAGAAACAAATAATTGTTTGTGAGGTATTTATATTAGTTATGAAGTGTGTTAGGGTGCCTCTATCTGCCGGCCGGTGGAGGCACCCGAACGGTGCTGCGAATTGAAGCGCCACCTACACCGTCTTCCAAGGGGCGGCCGTTCCCGTTGCAAGGTGGAGGCTACGCGGTAACTACACTACCCCCTTTAAGCCACTGTAGACGCGGTAACAACAAGGAACTGCAGTTCCTTGTCTGCTAATCACGCCGGCTCTCGGCGTCGTCTGCTCGTTCGTTGGAGGCAGTTGGCGTCGCGACCGCTTGCGCCATCTCTTGTCTCCCGTGCGAAACGGCGCCGTGTTGTTTGCAGACCGGAGGCGTCGCTGCGTTTCCATAGGAGCTAAGCCTTTTTCTTTCTTTTCTTTTTCCTCAGGTAAGTTCGCTCTTTGCAAATTTTACAAAAAAAAATGCACCATCTGTGGGCAACGCTGCACAAAATCGTGGCGCGATAGGTTAAGAAACCGAATTTTCCGGTCAATTTAAAGAACCTGCCGTCTCCTTGTTTCACTCTGTATATATACTGGTGCCATCTGGCGGTGCAAAAACAAAGCTATACTTTTCCGAAACATTTCCGCGCACAGCGTTCGTAGGGTTTTGTACTTGTTAGGCTGGCTTAGGGGATCGGTGGCCGAGTGGGCTAGCGCACACCAGCTCGGAGCACGTGGAGCGAAAGCTCGCGCTGCAGAACCCAGGGATCCTGGATTCAATCCCCACTCCTGCTCGTTTCGATCTGGATCAGCACCGTACCGGCGTGTGGTCGTGTATCACTATACTGCAGGATGCACTTTAAAGACCCCAGGCTAGCGGTTGTACTACAATGGCTAAATTGCTCATCTACAGCTGGGAGACTCGTCGCCTGTTGAGGCAGACCAAGTTCTTGGCTGTATACACATACACACAACCGAATGTTTTTTTTTTAGGCTAGTTTTTGGTATTTGTTGATGATTAGGACTTTATAAACTGTGTAACCTTCGAACTTACAAATCAGGCGCACTGAGCAATTGAATGCATCTGAATATTTTGAAAGCACATGTGCCGCATCATCTTTCTCTCTATTTGTCGGAGATATAGTCGCCGTGGCCTGGGAGCAACTCTGCCCCAGACAGCTTTTGGAGCTTCAGTTCTTGAAAGAAACAAAAAATTTAGCTTTTAGATGGCTTCGAGAAAGAAGAAAGTTTATTGAGTTGCAAAAAAGTGATCTCCAGCTCCTCCAGTTTCTTTTTTCCACAATAAAATAAATTCCTTGACTATTTTTTTCATCAGCTGCTGGACCACAAAAAACATATTTCCCACCCTGATTTTTTTTTTGTGCTTAGCAGAAACAAATTTTGAGCTTGGCACAGATACAACAGAACTATCATACGAAAGAGGAAAAAAAAAGTTCACCACGGGGCCTACAAAAAAGTCGCCCATCAAAAGGTTACCAGACACCAGATGGCTCCCAGGTACAGAAAGCCAAGACGCTGGATTTGCGTCATCGAAGGTATCTGCGGAGACGAGACACGAGCTTCGGTTTTCACGTCGTTCCTTATCGACAAGGGTGTTTCCAGCAAATCTGAGGGTTAATATACCTTATTTAGGTCGATTTAGAGTCACCATCCGTCGGATGGGCGCTGCCATCCTCGGATCACGTGACGCAGCCGCTATAAGGCGGCTTCAACTCGTAGCTCCTCTCTCCCCTCCGCGCCTTGGCAAAGGTGTTGTATTCGTGTTTTTTTTTCGTCGAGTTTTACCGCAATTTTGTACCTTCCTTTGGAAAGTGTCGTCTGATATTTATTTTTACTACCTAACTGCATGCCATGTTATGTGCATAACTTCTTCACTTAATTCTATAACACGGTTTGGCTATTTTCACCGTCGGTGTACCGGATACGGGTGAGGAAAGGAATCAGCGCTGGCACTGGCGCCATTTGAGTATGTGGATGACTAAGAAACACCAGGGTTGAGAGGCCTATTATTTACGGCAGCGAAAATTTGCTGAAGTGATGGTGGCTAAGTGATAGTGGCGCAATAAAAAGCGCAAGGTATATTTATTATCACGCAGTTAGAGATCGTAAAGACCGCAAATATAGTCAACGCAAGTAGTGACCATGCGTGTTCCTTGAAAGCATCATGCTCTGCCTTCATAACAAATCCAAAACAGTTGCTTTTAAATATATGGGGGAATCATTTTTTCGGTATAAACATTCGCTTAATCTGTTTATTTATGAACTTAAAGAAACTATAGACCCTTTGCTATACTACCCAAGCATCAAAGAGAATGCAGGGATTGGTGTTCCACGCGCCACACGTGCACGCCTTCCCCGTATAAAAGATTCGAAGTAAATAACTAAAATAAAGCGTTCACGAACACGCGTGCAAGATGCCATTTGTTTCAGGTATTTGCTTTAGAAAATTTACTACTGCTGAGGCCAGCGCGTGCGGCGCGTGGAACACCAACCCCTGCATTCTCCTTGATGCTTGGGTAATATAGCAATAGGTCTATTCATTGTGGTCGGTGTCATGTCTTGAGTCATTCGATTTTATTAAGATATCCAATTAAATTAAATTATATGGTAGGGTCCCGAATTAAAAACGCATCAAAGACAGCTTGTGAGTGCCTGACGAAAGCGCCTAAAACACTCAATATAAAACGCCAAAAAAAAAGCCGCCTGCACCAAGAAAAAAAAATCGAGTGCAGCGTTGTCGATGCCGGATTTACTCTCGACGCTGCTAAAAGTAAAAAAGCGCATCTGTTCAAACAAATAAAGATCTGTTTACACAAATCTATGAAGTGGTGCCTGGCATTTGACTTGAGCCAAGCATGCTGGAGGTTCTCTTGGGCCATTTAATTTTATTTCGCAAATTGTACGGTTTCTTAAGGTCAACATTGTGAAATGCTGCTAATACTTTAGCAGGGCTGATAGCTGGAAAACTTTCCTACTCGGCCTAGAATGGACAAATCAAAACATCTCTCGAGCACTTAATATTTGAAAAAAAAGCACCGCTTTTTTTTTATTTTTACATTCCATGCGTTATTACACGAGGTTTCCCGGTCGGCAATTTTCACAAAACGTTGGTGCCCTTGAAAACCGAACAGTGAGCACCAAACTTGCGAGTTCATCTGTTTTCACTTGCTGACACGGGGAGCGAGGGTTTTCACTCGCTCCCCGTGTCAGCAACATCGTAATTGTTTCGTTGAAACGGGTACTTACTGCATCGTGCATAAGTGTGGAGCGATCCACGACGTCGTGAGCAATGGCGGTGCGGAGACGACAGCAGACGGCAGATGCACAAGCCGGCGAAACCGAAACTACCCGTTGACAGTCTCCTGCTCCCAGAGTGCACCTGAACCGCTAGGGGCGTTGCTATCTCGACTTCCGCCTGATGACGTCATACAGGTAAACTGAGAAACATTCCTCTCCAATATTATTGTTGCGCTGCCCCTTTAAGCATTCTGTAGCCGGGCATTTTTAGCAGTTTAGTTTTTAAGCGTGTGCTTGTAAAATCACGGTTTTTGTGTATTCTTGTACGCTGGAAGTTCAGTGACCAGAGGAGTATTTGAGTTGATATATCCGAGTTTTGTATGCCTCAGTCACTGTACGTGTTCTTTTTGGTTTTAGTTCTTCAAACACCACTTTGAAGCCAATTTTTGTCGAGCTTACATATCGGAACGCGCATTCAATTGATGTTCTCCACTACATTAAATGAACAGGAATGAAGCAAATTGTTTATTTGTTGTAAATCAAAACGCCTTAATATTTTCGTGTACTCAAAACGTAATAAACTGGACTGGTTCCTCACAGTAACATTTTGCTTTGATATTGTTTTATACATTTATCATACACGTACGTAAATTTGATGTTATCGTCCTGCACGGTAAATTAATTATCTTACTGTTTCAGACGGGAGATTGCCTCTGTCAATACAAGACGTGACGCAACCTCAAGCAGCTGGCTACCAACCGATCCACTTGACGCAAGACCTGAACCATCTGCATGTCCACGAGAGGAGCATTGTTACGGATCTGGTTGGAATACTTGAAAGGCACTCGAGAGCGGTTAGGGAGCATTCTCAAACGTGCCTTTTTGTGGAGAGCTTGTGTTCTCGAAAGAGATCAGAGTTGGTCTCGTGAGCACGTTTGAGTATCGCTGCTCTCAGCAGCCTTTGTGCCCTTTTATTCATCGTGCAAGCACAAAGGGATGCGGAGGAGTTTGAGAGATGTCGTCGCCAACGGTCAACGAGGATTTCGCCCGAGGTGCACTCGCCGTAGGTATTGGCTTCTCGCAAGCGCAGGAACTGACTACATGCCTCCATGTTCCCTTCATGTCAACCAAGTTGTATGAAAAATGAGACTCTGTCGGAAGTGACGTAGCATCTGCTTTTATGCGCTTAATGGAAGAAGCCGTTATCTATAAGGCGCAGCTGGAACGTGAGAGAGGGAAAACTCCTGACACTGAAGGATTCTGGAGAATCCCGAAAAAAGTTGACGGGGGCTGAAGCAAACGTTCGTATGACCACGATTACTCAGCCAACAGTGGTGTCACAGTCATAATATTGGTACAGTAAGCACGTTCTGCACATAGGAATCAAGAACCAATTCTGCACTGTTTGTCAGCGTGCGCTTCACAGGAGCGAAGAACCTGGACCACACAAGTGCGCAAAAAGTGGGCATCAGCCTCGACAGTCATGGAGCGAGACATAATCTTTCAAGGTTTTAGTGAAAGTGAAAAACTGTACGGGCTTTGATACACCACACTTATACGAGATGTTGACAGCATCGTCTGCACTACCGTACTCGCTGGGGCAAATTACGGCAACCTTGTGAAGAAAATAAAATGCGCAAATCATGTCGTGAAGGTTACACAAAAAGCTTTACGCTTTATCTAAGGACAGCAAATCTTTCCCCACAAAAAAAGACATCGATGCCAGAAAACTGCTCACGGTGTATAACATCGAGGTTTTAAAAAACCTTGCCAGATCAACAATTTGACGCCATGCGGAAGCCGGGACAGCTGCCACTACGGGTGCCGTAAGCGCCCTTCGTAGTCAACTGAAGAACAGTCCGTATCACGTGTTTGGAGTTCACAACAACGTTCCTGCCGATCTATGTCCGATGCAAACAGGAGATAAAAAAGACAGCACGGAGAAGACGAAGAAGGGCAGGCTGCTCATCAGCTCGGGCCTTATGGTCGAACTCCAAAAGGCAGTTGACATCGTTGCTGATAAGGCAGACACCTTAATCCTCGGCATGACTAGCAATGCTGCTGAAGCACACGTGAGCTTTGTGTCAAAAACTGTGGAGGCAAGCGCATCGATATTGCGAAAGGCCGCGGATACGAACGTCGACGCCATGTTGCAGCCCTTGCGTACAACAACAGAGGAGGCCTACTAAGATCAGTTAAACATCACAATAAGTTGTCACGGAACACAAAATCACTTATGGTGAAGTTTCTGCATAGAAAAAGAAAGCAGCAGATGATGAAGCACATGCGCTAGAAGATTCGCTCGCTCTCCAAAGCGACAGCTGTTAAGCCCAAATTCTCGGGCAGCACAGACAAGAACTACGAACCACTCGCGAAAAAACCGGACATCGATCTGGCGATATACACTGCCAAACATGAGGAGTTCGTTAATTATCTCATATTATCAACAAGAGAAAAGCAGCAGCTTGAGGTGACGACGAGAGCCCAAAAAGACTGAGGGGTGGCATCAAGAACGAAGAGTCTTTTCCTAACATTTTTTACGACGTCTGCAGAAAGCACAGGGCAGGCTTCAAGTTCTCCTGTATCCGAAAAAAACTGTACACACCAGCCATAGAATGCGTAGTCATCCACGAGCCTGGCGCTATAAGAAAGTATCTGAGTCGCAACCCTGGTGTGGTGTTTAGATCCTGTGGCTTCATTGTTGACAACGCTAACCCATTCCTGTGTGCAAGCCCAGACGGACTTCTGAATGATGACGGGCTCTTAGAAGCAAAGTGTCCGCGTATACAGCCTTGCACTACCAGATAACTGCCGACACGTCAAAAAACCACCAAATCGGCGATTCGGTGTGAGGAATTGTAAAAAGGGATGTTTGTGTAAGTCTCATCGGTACTATGATCAGATTCAAGGTCAGCTCTATGTTTCCAAAAGACTGTACTGTGACCTCGCTGTCTGGTCTCCAACAGATTTTATTGTTTTGCGAATTGCAAGAGACGCACATTTCTGGGGGTTGCTGATGCCACCAAGCTAAAGGAGTTCTTTCTTCACTACCTTGTCCTTGAGCTCATCGACCCGCGACAAACCAGAAGTATGGAGCTAAGGCATGATTCTGTGGTCTAAGAACAGGACAGAGCTTGGTTGAAGGCAGCTTTCTGCTACTCGTAACCACAAAACCATGGACATGAAGTTCCATGAAAGTCAAAGTGAGGGGCGTTCATTGCTTGTCGATGCTAGAACACCATTACTCCTTTCAAAGTCTTCTGTGTACGAAGTTGCGTGCTGCTAAAGAAAGAACGGACTGGGTAATATGTTGACTGAAATATTATCTCAGCTTTAATTTTACCGAGACTGTGCATATTGTTGTTGTACCTTAGTTGCCGCGCATATCGTGTATAGACTAAGTGTGTGTATTGTACTATCGCGGACAATATGAGCTGAAACAGCGCTCCGGCCGGCGCACGGTACTACCTGCGCCGCCTGTCGCATCACTCCCTAAACACGGCGCACCCTGAGGCCGAGATAAATTCTCACTTGCGCTCACTGCGCCGCTGCACTCTTCCGGCCGTCTGCTAGCGAGACGGCGGTTGCGACAGCGGGCATGCCATGGGTCTGGTAGGGCGGCGGGGGAGGGGGTGGGGGAGGGGGTCAAGAGATTACACTTGTTGTCCCTCTTTTGGAACTGATTTACTTCATTCTATCGTGTAGAATCACGAAGAAAAAACTGACTGGTGAAGAAAAAATGTCGAAGTATCTTAAATTGCAGCTGCGATTATAGATTTTTTTGAAGTCACATCAAAAAACGTTGTAGGTTTTTTGTTTGTTTTGTTTTTTACGAAGTGCATGCACAAAGTAGTACATCGTAAAATAAAGGCCAAAATTTGTATACGGGATTTAGGCCGGCTTCAAGGTATTTACTTTTTTTTTAGCACAGCCGTATAAAAAAGAAACAACGGTATTCATACATGTTATTGAGGAGGTTTTGTAACATTGATTGGTATGAAAAGTTTCAAAAATAATATTTCATTGTTACTGGGCCCACGTGTTTGTTTGAAACAAAACAAGTGCTGACAAGACACCAGTGTTTTATTTACAAATTCCTAGTCTTAATAAAGTGCATACAAACAGTCATATATTTGCCAGGAGAAGGAGCTTGAAAGTTCATCGAAATAATATTCGCAGAGGAAAGTGTCAGACACAAAAGATTAATAGTCGGCGTGGAAGTTCAACTGCACTATACAAGAAGATCGGGATCAAGGATGCACCACTCAAAAGTATGCGCCGGTTAACGGCGTCAAACAGTGCGTCGCAATCGTAGCAGCAAGCTTTGTTCCAATCGGCAGAGGTCCGGCTCAGGGGGTCCTGAGGCGCAGTGAAACTTACGAAAGAAGTTAATACCGGTCCACGGCCAAGAAGTCTGGCTCGGCTTGAAGCAACTCCCATTCACCTCTCACCGCTTCCCTCAATTCGTCGGCAGTTTCGCGGTGGAGGGGACGCCGTGACATGGCTGATATTCAGATCGGCTTCTTTTGGGGGCCAAGGCAGCTTTGTCAGGCAGCGCTCCTCGAGGAGATACAAGCGTGACAACGCATTTTCCACTTCGGCGCTTTCTTGAAATGCATGATAGCTGAAAACGTGAACATTGGGCTGCACTGCACAGGCATCGTGATGGTGGTTCCGTCGGCCAATATTTTCGCTAGCAGACGGCCGGAAGAGCGCAGCGGCGCAGTGAGCGTAAGCGAGAATTTATCTCGGCCTCAGGGTGCGCCGTGTTTGCGGAGCGATGCGACAGGCGGCGCAGGTGTACCGTGCACAGGCCGGAGCGCTGTTTCAGCTCATATTGTCCGCGATAGTACTTCCTTCTATAGTGTATTGTTTATTTCATGCTGTATAGAGCACGGACGTTCCCTGTCGGGTTAGGCTCGAGTTAATGCACATAACGTTGTCTCAATTCTGTACGATGGACGTATCGTCGGCATACTGTACGAGGAGGCACTTGTCGTTCCGAGGCATATCATTGACGTAAAGCAGAAACAGGGTGGGACCAAGCACCGATCCCTGGGGAACCCCCGACAAAACGGGGGATCCTGCGGAACGTGAACCTTTGTATACGACTTGCTGGCTGCGGCCGTGGAGGAACCCCGTGAGCCACGCTAGAAGTTGAGCAGTTGAAGAGACAAAATGAAAAGGACAAGGCCCAGCTCGAACTCAGCTGCTACGTATATATAACGTGTCCACATCCACCCTCCAAGCAAAAAAAAAAAAGGAGACGAAGTTTACAGCAGTAAAATACGCACACACGCACGCACGCACGCGCACACACACACACGCACGCACACACGATTACGCATCATTGTCCTTCCTAACACATTGGACATTTCTCCGTCTATCTTGAAAGGATTCACACACTTCCGTACAGTGCTAATCACACTTGTCTATACACCTTTGCAAGTGGGATCCTGTCTTAACCTCGAACCGCGCACCGCGGTCAGGCGGGCCTACTCTCCAGCCAGGACGTTCGCTGCTTATCGAACAATGTTGCCAAGCGTCTCTTGCCGAAGCATACACAACTGAGCGCAAGAATAAATTAAAAATATATATATTTATAAAACATGCAGGTGTTCTCTTCGACTGCAAAAAAGCACAAACAGTTAAATAAAATACGTAAACCAGCAACAAATCGAAAAATTAGAAAATATCTATACTTCGTTTCACTTTATCTGCGAGCGAAGCCAAAGCTATAAGCGCGAGACCAGCACTTTTTGCGTTTCTCCCCAGCTCGCGCGCTCGAGCGAAGCCGGAACGTACGGAGCTTTCGTGCTCGCGCTTCCAGCTTTGCCTTCGCTCGCACATAAGGTGAAACGAAGCATAGAGTCTCAAAGCTTTCATCAGAAAGCGCCAGAAGCCGCATGGCCATTGCATCAACGATGGCTGCGCTCGCGGCAGCTCTTGCTTCCACGACGTGCTGGAACAGAGGCTGCGATCGTTAAAAAGTCAGAGCTCTGCAACCCTTAAACATGACCCGTCCTACAATATTTGATGCTACGAATCTGAGTGGATACCTCCCCTGCGTTCCGAAACAGTAAGTGTGTCGCTAATCCAGGCCGTCGGCGACACAGCAGACGCCGCCATCTTGTCATCGCGCACCCCAGTGACGTGCCTCTGGCGCACCCCAGCATGGCGGAAACGTTAGGCGGCGCCAGCATCGCCCAAAATGGCGGCGCACGGGAGCCCTTCTTGCAAACGTGTATAACGCGCGAGCGCGCGGCTTTCTCCGGGGAGCGCTAGACTGGTGGCATTCGCGGAAACTAAGCCAGTCACGTGACGCAACATGGAATGGCCCGCTCGAGGGGTGTCCTGCCCACTCTATCAGCTGGCAGTGAACGCGGAAGGCTGCTCGCACGCTTTTTACAGACATCATTGCTTGAACAATAAACAAACTAAAGCATGAAGGCGTGTCAACAATGTGGTCACCAAAAAACAAAAATATATCATAAAGCAATTTACTTTATCGCTTATCAAGCTGATAGAGCGGGCAGGACACCCCTCGAGAGGGCCATTCTATGTTGCGCCACGTGACTATCTTAGTGTCCGCGAATGCCACCAGTCTAGCGCTCCTCGGAGAAAGCCGCATGCTCGCGCGTTATAGACTAGTGTGATTAGCACTGTACATTACAGCAGTGCAAACGAAGTTTGGTAGAAAATCAAGCCAGTTATAATTGTTCTTCGTGTCCCCTGTTTTACGATTGAAATGGCGATGGGATATCAATATCCGAGTATCTGCATAATATTAAATTACACTTATATCACTACTTTAGGCTATAAAAAGTATACTGCTTAAGTCAACTAATTCCACTTCTCTTTTATTCTTTTGTATGAAAATAATGTTTAGTCGTTTTATGGTGGCGTGGCATTAGTAAGGATGCAAAACAAATCACAATTATTTACCGGTTCGAACCGGTTCGAACCGTTATTTTTTTCCTTGAGTAGCTGAACCGGAACTGAATTGATTGGCGTGAACCCGAACCGGAACCGAACCGATAAAAATTTCGGTTCGACACTCTGGCGCCAGTCCGCCATTAGCGATCCATCTCCCCACGCGCGCATGCAGGGCTGGCTACGAGTTATTCCGCGTATAGGGTGTTTTCACTGACATAATTTCGTCCACCATTTTGTTGTTGTGAGCTGTCTGGTGTGTGCCAAACTCGAGCATTCCAAGGATTTACATGCCCCCTCAAATGCGTACCACGCTGACATCTCAACCGGTTACGATGTAACCCTTCAATGTAGTAAATTTGTTTGAAAACACAAACTAACAACAAAATGGCGGATTGACGTCATGTGCAAACAAGCTATACCGACCTCCGTTTTTAGGTTATCTGGTTAGAAAATGGCCAGATGTTATGTCGTTGAATGCTCACTAGCACAGCAATAGAGTTTTTTGTTTTTTGTTTTTAAAGCACTGTTCACAAACTTGCACCCGAGTACGATCGAGAGAGACAAGAACCGGTTTTTAACAGGGGGGGGGGGGGGGGGGGGGTGAAGGTGCCGCCGCTTCCAATGCACCCTCTCAGAATTTACGGCGCTCCGTGGGGGCCGCCATATTGAAAACGATATCAGTGTTGCTGCCTTGGTAAGTCATCTTTAAGTTAGAGCTGACGGAGAAAATCTGGCCACGGCGGAACGCCGATGTACGCTGGGAGCTAGAGCCGGTTTGCTTTCGTTGTTTTTGTTTGGTCAGAGAAAATCATGGCAACAACGCACGTTCAACATGGCGCCGGTATTGTTTTGGTTCGACGCGGTTTGCGAGCGCATGTAGCGAAGACGTGACCGGAGAAGTGCCCTGTGATGTTCCCGGAAGACGGAAAGTATCATTCGTAATCGTCGTGTGTGCTTTGAAAGTGAAGGGAGTCAGAGGGTCCACGAGTGCGCAACCGCAAGCCAAGGTTCACGACAGCACTGCGTTGACTTCGGCGATCTCGTTCTGTTTGGTGCATAGAGATAGGTTTGGTGCAACACGGCGATGCGGCAAAGAGTTGAAACGTTCGTGGTGTGTTGTGCGATGCGTGGAGGTAGAAGCCCATACTAACTCGAAGCGCAAATTGGTTATTAGGTTGAAATTCAACGGGTTCAGTCCTGTCGTCGTCAGCTGGTCCGGGAGGACGCAGCGAGCGCTTTTTAAAAGTAAATTCTTCCTTCGTTCCGTTTCAAAATGTGGAAGATTCTCGACACATACCGTGAGTAAAAAGCTGCGGGCGTTTTCAACAAAATTATGTCGTTCTAATTGAAAAATAGACTCCGGATTGTTGTCCTATACTTTTTTTTATAGACCTGCCGGTCTTTATGCTTCGTGTTGTTGGCGTTTGCACAGCGACGCTGTGCAAACGCCAACAACTCGACAGGCACTACCTCCATCATGCGTTCTACGACAACCTTGCTGGTGGGAGTGCGCAAAGGGAAAAGCTCAACAAACTTGGTGAACTTGTCCACCACCACCAGCAGGTGTCTATGCTGTCGGGGGGTGCGGGGCAAGGGTCCGATCAGGTCCACACTCAGTTCGGCCATGGGCTCCACAGCCCACGTGCTGTCCATTACACCTCCAGGTTTCCGGCGACGAGGCTTGAGCAGCTGACAGGACTTGCACGAGCGAACATAACGCGAGATATCTGGGCGCATGCCAAGCCAGATATAACGCTCTTGTATGCGTCTCAGTGTCTTAAAGTAGCCCAAGTGACCACTCAGGGGATGGTCGTGGTACAGTTGGAGCACTGTCTGCCGTAGTTGCAGTGGAATCCATACCAGTGGTTTCTCCCCGGCCACGTGGAGCAGCAGTGCCTCCGGGCGAAGTTCACTTTCCTCAGCCAGACACTGCACCTGGCGGGCTTCCGCTCGATTTGGTGGAAGTGTCCCATCTTCTAGGTAGCGAATCACCTTGGCCAGCTGTGGATCTCTGCGCTGTTCCCTGGCCAGCTCGTCGACGCTGTTCAGTTGGGTGAGGTCCAAGTCCTGTACCAAGGCTGTCTCTTCAAAGCGGATCTGGTGGTCCGGCTCCCGGACGTCGATCGGGAACCATTCCTCCCCCCTTTCAGCCTCCGTAGGAGCATCAGTCAGAGTCACAGGCGAGGCCGGATTCCTGCTAAGAGCATCTGCGGGAATGTTGGCTCTCCCTCGTCGGTGTTTCACAACACAGTTGAATCCCTGCAGTCGCAGAACCCAACGTCGCACTCGGCTTGAGGTTTGTTCAGTCGTAAACATCCACTTTAGGGAGGCATGGTCAGTGTGAATTTCAAACCGTGTGTGTTCCAGGTAGGGCCTGAACTTATCTATAGCCCAGACAACTGCCAGGCACTCCCACTCCTGGACAGTGTAGTGTCGCTCTGCTTCGTTTAGTGTTCTGCTGATGAACGAAACCGGCCGAAGTTCTCCCCCCATATCCTGGAGAAGAACGGCGGCCACACCGATGGCACTGGCATCAGTTTCGACCACAAAAGGCCGGTTGAGGTCCGGGAGTGCCACCACCACATCGTCCGCGAGAAGTCGTCTGAGCTCGCTGAAGGCATTTTCCTGAGGCTCTTCCCAGGTCCAGTTGATGTCCTTCCTGAAGAGAGAGGTCAGGGGCCTTGCCACTTCCGAAAACCTGGGAATAAAGGTCCGGTAATAGCCAGCTAGGCCCAGGAACGCCTGCAGTTCTTTCACTGATCCAGGGGTGGGGAAGTCTCTCACTGCAGCCACTTTATCTGGGTCTGGGCGACACTCCCCTGGTGAGATGATGTGGCCCAGGAACTTGAGAGATTGTCTGCACATTTGCGTCTTGCCAGGGTTAATGGTGAGACCAGCCTGTGCAATCCTGCGTAAGACCTCCTCGATGTGGTTCAGGTGGTCCTCAAATGAAGTAGAGTAGATGAGCACATCATCGAGGAAAGCCATGCAGAAACTGTGCTTAATGCCAGCCAACACCGTGTCCATCAAGGCCTGAAAGGTTGCAGGTCCACCAGCCACACCAAAGGGCATTCTGACAAACTCGAAGGTACCACGATGGCAGATGAACGCCGTTTTGGGAATGTCCTCGATCCGCACCGGAATCTGAAGGAAGCCCTGGGAGAGGTCGAAGCTCGTGAACCACCTGGCATTGCCCAACTGAGCGAGCACCCAGTCGGTTCTCGGCATTGGGTACACCGGCACCTTGGTCTTGGCATTCAAAGGGCGGTAGTCCACTGCCAGCCTGTACCCACCAGACTTCTTAGCCACCAGGACCGGTGCGCAGGCCCACTGGCTAGTGCTTGGCCGGATCAGGTCCTGGTCCAAGAGGTCTTCAATGCACTCATCCATGAGTTGTCTCTTCTGAGCGTTGGCTGGGCGAGGTCTGCAGCGCGTTGGCACTGCATCGTCCGTATTAATGCAGTGTTCCATCAAGGCTGTGCAACCCGGCTGTGGATTGAAGATGTTGGCATATCTCTGGAGCAAAGCCACCATCTCTGGATGATCCCTCCCTTGCCTCGGCACTTCAAGCACTAGGGCCTCCCCTCCTGGCACATCACCTGCTACTGGGATGTCCGCACTCTCTGTCGGAGCATCTTCGGTGCCGGAGGTCTCTCCAAACAAGTCTCCCAGGTAGTACACTTCCTCTCGCAGAACTGGCAGAGCAGCCGCCGTCGGGACACGGTGCCGAGCAAATGGAATCAGCCGTTGAGGCTCGATGCCCAGAGTCCAAGCTCGCAGGGACAGATGTATGGAGATGTCCGCAGCAGCCAGAAAATCCCTGCCTAGAACCACCTCGTGGCAGAGGCCAGGCAGATGCAGGAATCTCTGTTTGCGTGACTCTCCCGCCCAGCGCACACGACATCTGGTGGACTGCGTGGTGCTAGACGACCCTTGCGCCAGCCGAATGTTCCGCTGCTCCTCGCGAATGCTTGCCCCGGCTGCCGCCACTGCTGCCATAGCTGCATCCCCAATGAGACTGGCACTTGACCCCGAGTCCATGAGTGCCAGGAAGGAGGCCTCTCCAAGTCGAACCTCCAGCAATGGCTCCCTGCCACCGGCTGTCGCCGTCACCCGGGACGACGTATTGTAGAGACTCGCCGGGGAAGCCTCTACTGCCTCCAGTTTCCCGGGCAACGGGCTTGGACATGGCCCATCTGGTGGCACTTAAAGCAGCGCACAGGACCTTGTGGTCGGCCAGTGGGGCACTGACGCGCCCAATGTCCCCTCCCACCGCAACAGTGGCATTGCACTTGCTTGCCTCGGCCCCCGGAAGTTGAGGCTTGATGCACGCCGAGGGCGCTCGGTGCGTGTAGCGGTGGCCTGGGTGCCGCTGTCGCCGCCAGCTGATCCCTATAGAAGGATGGCTGCAAAGCCGCTGGGTGTAATGGCCAAGGCTGTCCGGGCGAATTCGGCGCTCCGTTAGCTACGAGAGGTGCGCTGTAGACCACCGGCGGGGCAGCCGGGTAGACGGTGCCCACAGACTGGCTGTGGAACGCCAGGTCACGGGCCACTTGCGTGGTAGGCTGCGGCGGGGGCACGTACTCCAGGCGGCGCCATGCTCGTTCCATAAGTCCATCGGCCGCCTTGGCCAACTCTTCCAAACTGGCGAACGTCTTGCCCTCCACCATGTCGTGAAACTGGGGGTGCATTTGCCGAAGCACGCGGTTCACTTTTTCATCTTCCGTGACGGTCTCTCCGAGCCGCTGATAATAGGCCGCAATGACATAGATGAATTGTTTTAAATTTTCTTCAGGATGCTGGGTGCGCCGGCGGAGCTCCTCCTTAAGCCTTTTCTTGGAGTCGATCGGCGCGAACTCCCTGCGGAATGCCGCAACAAACGCCGCCCAGTCGGCAAAGGGTCCCGCGAACTGAAACCACAGTTTTGCGCTTCCTTCGAGGGCCGGTGGCACCACGTGGGTCAAGCGATCCTCGGGTCTTATGGTGGTGAGGAGACAGAACGAGTTCAGTCGGTCCACGAATTCTTCCGGCGACTGGGTATCTCCGAATCCCGTGAACTTCGGTGGCTCGAGGGAGATCAACCTTTGTGCGGCGGGTGCCGCTTGCGATTCCGCGGAGAGCGTGTCCGGTGGCGATCGGGAATCTGCCGGGTCGATCGCCGCCACCATCAGGAGCTCGCGCACATGCGCGGCGACTTGCTCTCTTTGGAGTGCCGAGCCGTCGGTGCCACGGAGCATCGCTTGCAGGAAATCTGTTACTTGTCTAGGTTGTTCCATTGTCTTTCGGTTCCGAGGACGAGCCCCCACTTGTTAGGGTTAACACTGCTTTATTCGTCGCCACATCCAAAACCGCTCCCAACTCTCTCCCCGCTCTCGTCCAACTCCCCTACAGTCCTCGACACCCGTTTCTTCCCATAGCTTGGTCCCCCTCTGCGATTCCCTCTCTTCCCTAGCCGCAGCATTTCCCTAGCCCTGTGTTCCCTAGATTCCCTCCTGGCCGCT